>CM033111.1:1445430-1489099 GCA_019321725.1 Paulownia fortunei
TGGCTAAAAATTGAAAACCGACTCAGAATGTTGGTACCTATTTTCGGTTTTTATTAAATTTTTATTTTTATTTGATTTTTTTCTTTTTAAAAGTTTACGTTCTAAAAATATTATTTTTTCTAATAAATTAAAAGTGTATGCTATAACACAGGAGTTAGAATGAGAAAAATTATTTTCCTACTATTAAGGTTAAATAAATTAAAATTTAAAAACTTGATACCCGTTTCTCTCTTACGTATTCAAATTATAGTTTAACTGGATTGTTTTTTCTTTTTACTGTATAATTTCAAGGAAAACTTACATTATTTTCAATGAGAGAAACAATATTTTTCTACTTTTATTTTTAATTATGGCTAAAAATTCAAAACCGACTCAGAATGTTGGTACCTATTTCTTGCTTTTTTATTAAATTTTTATTTTAATTGATTTTTTCTTTTTAAAAGTTTACGTTCTAAAAAATTAATTTTTTCTAATAAATTAAAAGCGTTGCTATAACACATGAGTTAGAATGAGAAAAAATACTTTCCTACTATTAAGGTTAAATAAGATTAAAAATTTAAAAACTTGATACCGTTTCTCTTTTACGTATTCAAATTATAGTTTAACTGGATTGTTTTTTTTTTTACTGTATAATTTCAAGGAAAACTTCTATTATTTCAATGAGAGAAACAATATATTTTCTACTTTTATTTTTAATTATGGCTAAAAATTCAAAACGACTCAGAATGTTGGTACCTATTTTTTGCTTTCTTATTAAATTTTTTTTTAATTGATTTTTTCCTTTTAAAAGTTTACGTTCTAGAAAATTTATTTTTTCCTAATAAATTAAAAGCGTATGCTATAACACATGAGTTAAAATGAGGAAAAATACTTTCCTACTATTAAAGTTAAATAAGATTAAAAATTTAAAAACTTGATACCCGTTTCTTTTACGTATTCAAATTATAGTTTAACTAGATTATTTTTTTTTACAGTATAATTTCAAGGAAAAACATCTATTATTTTCAATGAAGAGAAACAATATATTTCCTACTTTTATTTTTAATTATGGCTAAAAATTGAAAACCGACTCAGAATGTTGGTACCTATTTCTTGCTTTCTTATTAAATTTATTTTAATTGATTTTTTCTTTTTAAAAGTTTACGTTGTAAAAATTTTTTTTTTCTAATAAATTAAAAACGTATGCTATAACACATGAGTTAGAATGAGGAAAAATACTTTCTTCTGTTAAGGTTAAATAAGATTAAAAATTTAAAAACTTGATACCGTTTCTCTTTTACGTATTCAAATTATAGTTTAACTGGATTTTTTTTTTTTTACTGTATAATTTCAAGGAAAACTTATATTATTTTAAATGAGAGAAACAATATATTTCCTACTTTTATTTTTAATTATGGCTAAAAATTGACCGACTCAGAATGTTGGTACCTATTTCTTGCTTTTTTATTAAATTTTTATTTTAATTGATTTTTTTCTTTTTAAAAGTTTACGTTCTAAAAAATTTATTTTTTCTAATAAATTAAAAGCGTATGCTATAACACATGAGTTAAAATGAGAAAAAATACTTTCCTACTATTAAGGTTAAATAAGATTAAAAATTTAAAAACTTGATACACGTTTCTCTTTTACGTATTCAAATTATAGTTTAATTAGATTGTTTTTTTTTTGCAGTATAATTTCAAGGAAAACATCTATTATTTTCAATGAGAGAAACAATATATTTCCTACTTTTATTTTAATTATGGCTAAAAATTCAAAAATCGACTCAGAATGTTGGTACCTATTTCTTGCTTTCTTATTAAACTTTTATTTTAATTGATTTTTTTTTTTTAAAAGTTTACGTTCTAGAAAATTTATTTTTTCCTAATAAATTAAAAGCGTATGCTATAACACACGAGTTAAATGGGAAAATAATTTCCTACTGTTAAGGTTAAATAAGATTAAAAATTTAAAAACTTGATACCCATTTCTCTTTTACGTATTCAAATTATAGTTTAACTGAATTTTTTTTTCTTTTTACTGTATAATTTCAAGGAAAACTTATATTATTTTAAATGAGAGAAACAATATATTTCCTACTTTTATTTTTAATTATGGCTTAAAATTCAAAACCAACTCCGAATGTTGGTACCTATTTCTTATTTTCTTATTAAATTTTTATTTTAATTGATTTTTTCCTTTTAAAAGTTTACGTTCTAGAAAATTTATTTTTTTCTAATAAATTAAAAGCGTACTATAACATATGAGTTAAAATGAGGAAAAATACTTTCCTACTGTTAATGTTAAAAAAGATTAAAATTTAAAAACTTGAAACATATTTCTTTTTTACGTATTCAAATTATAGTTTAACTGTATTGTTTTTTCTTTTTACTGTATAATTTAAAGGAAAACTTATATTATTTTCAATGAGAGAAACAATATATTTCCTACTTTTATTTTTAATTATGGCTAAAAATTAAAAACAACTCCGAATGTTGGTACCTATTTCCGGCTTTGTTATAAAAAAAATTATTTTAATTGATTTTTTTCTTTTAAAAGTTTACGTTTTAAAAATATTATTTTTTTCTAATAAATTAAAAGTGTATGCTATAACACAAGAGTTAGAATGAGAAAAAATATTTTCCTACTATTAAGGTTAAATAATATTAAAATTTTAAAAACTTGATACTCGTTTCTCGCTTACATATTCAAATTATAGTTTAACTGGATTATTTTTTTTTTTTACTGTATAATTTCAAGGAAAACTTATATTATTTTCAATGAGAGAAATAATATATTTCCTACTTTTATTTTTAATTATGGCTAAAAATTCAAAACCGACTCAGAATGTTGGTACCTATTTCTTTTTTTTTTATTAAATTTTTATTTTAATTGATTTTTTCCTTTTTAAAAGTTTACGTTCTAGAAAAATTTATTTTTTTCTAATAAATTAAAAGTGTATGCTATAACACATGAGTTAAAATGAGGAAAAATACTTTCCTACTGTTAGGTTAAATAAGATTAAAAATTTAAAAACTTGATAGCCGTTTCTCTTTTACGTATTCAAATTATAGTTTAACTGGATTTTTTTTTATTTTACTGTATAATTTCAAGGAAAACTTATATTATTTTAATGAGAGAAACAATATATTTCCTACTTTTATTTTTAATTATGGCTAAAAATTCAAAACCGACTCAGAATGTTGGTACCTATTTCTTGCTTTTTTATTAAATTTTTATTTTAATTGATTTTTTTCTTTTAAAAGTTTACGTTCTTGAAAATTTATGTTTTTCTAATAAATTAAAAGCGTATACCATAACACATGAGTTAAAATGAGAAAAATACTTTCTTACTATTAAAATTAAATAAGATTAAAAATTTAAAAACTTGATACACGTTTCTATTTTACGTATTCAAATTATAGTTTAATTGATTGTTTTTTTTTTCAGTATAATTTCAAGGAAAAACATCTATTATTTTCAATGAGAGAAACAATATATTTCCTACTTTTATTTTTAATTATGGCTAAAAATTCAAAAATCGACTCAGAATGTTGGTACCGATTTCTTGTTTTCTTATTAAACTTTTATTTTAATTGATTTTTTCTTTTTTCAAAGTTTACGTTGTAGAAAATTTATTTTTTTCTAATAAATTAAAAGCGTATGCTATAACACGAGTTAAAATGAGGAAAAATACTTTCCTACTGTTAAGGTTAAATAAGATTAAAAATTTAAAAACTTGATACCCATTTCTCTTTTACGTATTCAAATTATAGTTTAACTGAATTTTTTTTTATTTTTACTGTATAATTTCAAGGAAAACTTATATTATTTTAAATGAGAGAAACAATATATTTACTACTTTTATTTTTAATTATGGCTAAAAATCAAAACCAACTCCGAATGTTGGTACCTATTTCTTATTTTCTTATTAAAATTTTATTTTAATTGATTTTTTTTTTTTTTCAAAGTTTACGTTCTAGAAAATTTATTTTTTTCTAATAAATTAAAAGCGTACTATAACATATGAGTTAAAATGAGGAAAAATACTTTCCTACTGTTAATGTTAAAAAGATTATAAAATTTAAAAACTTGAACATATTTCTTTTTTATGTATTCAAATTATAGTTTAACTGTATTGTTTTTTCTTTTTACTGTATAATTTAAAGGAAATCTTATATTATTTTCAATGAGATAAACATTATATTTCCTACTTTTATTTTTAATTATGGCTAAAAATTAAAAAACAACTCCGAATGTTGGTACCTATTTCCGGCTTTGTTATAAAAAAATTTTATTTTAATTGATTTTTTCTTTTTAAAAGTTTACGTTTTAAAAAATTATTTTTTTCTAATAAATTAAAAGTGTATGCTATAACACAAGAGTTAGAATGAGAAAAAATATTTTCCTACTATTAAGGTTAAATAATATTAAAATTTAAAAACTTGATACTCGTTTCTCGCTTACATATTCAAATTATAGTTTAACTGGATTATTTTTTCTTTTTACTGTATAATTTCAAGGAAAACTTATATTATTTTCAATGAGAGAAATAATATATTTCCTACTTTTATTTTTAATTATGGCTAAAAATTCAAAACGACTCAGAATGTTGGTACCTATTTCTTGTTTTTTATTAAATTTTTATTTTAATTGACTTTTTTCCTTTTTAAAAGTTTACGTTCTAGAAAATTTATTTTTTCTAATAAATTAAAAGTGTATACCATAACACAGAGTTAAAATGGGAAAAATACTTTCCTACTGTTAAGGTTAAATAAGATTAAAAATTTAAAAACTTGATAGCCGTTTCTCTTTTACGTATTCAAATTATAGTTTAACTGGATTTTTTTTTATTTTTACTGTATAATTTCAAGGTAAACTTATATTGTTTTTAAATGAGAGAAACAATATATTTACTACTTTTATTTTTAATTATGGCTAAAAATTCAAAACCGACTCAGAATGTTGGTACCTATTTCTTGCTTTTTTATTAAATTTTTATTTTAATTGACTTTTTTCCTTTTTAAAAGTTTACGTTCTTGAAAATTTATGTTTTTCTAATAAATTAAAAGCGTATACCATAACACATGAGTTAAAATGAGAAAAATACTTTCTTACTATTAAAATTAAATAAGATTAAAAATTTAAAAACTTGATACACGTTTCTATTTTACGTATTCAAATTATAGTTTAATTAGATTGTTTTTTTTTTGCAGTATAATTTCAAGGAAAAACATCTATTAGTTTCAATGAGAGAAACAATATATTTCCTACTTTTATTTTTAATTGTGGCTAAAAATCAAAATCGACTCAGAATGTTGGTACCTATTTCTTGATTTCTTATTAAACTTTTATTTTAATTGATTTTTTCTTTTTTCAAAGTTTACGTTGTAGAAAATTTATTTTTTCCTAATAAATTAAAAGCGTATGCTATAACACGAGTTAAAATGAGGAAAAATAATTTCCTACTGTTATGGTTAAATAAGATTAAAAATTTAAAAACTTGATACCCATTTCTCTTTACGTATTCAAATTATAGTTTAACTGAATTTTTTTTATTTTTACTGTATAATTTCAAGGTAAACTTATATTATTTTAAATGAGAGAAACAATATATTTACTACTTTTATTTTTAATTATGGCTTAAAATTCAAAACCAACTCCGAATGTTGGTACCTATTTCTTATTTTCTTATTAAAATTTTATTTTAATTGATTTTTTCCCTTTCAAAAGTTTACGTTCTAGAAAAATTTTTTTTTTCTAATAAATTAAAAGCGTACTATAACATATGAGTTAAAATGAGGAAAAATACTTTCCTACTGTTAATTTAAAAAAGATTATAAATTTAAAAACTTGATACATATTTCTTTTTTATGTATTCAAATTATAGTTTAACTGTATTGTTTTTTCTTTTTACTGTATAATTTAAAGGAAAACTTATATTATTTTCAATGAGATAAACATTATATTTCCTACTTTTATTTTTAATTATGGCTAAAAATTAAACAACTCCGAATGTTGGTACCTATTTCCGGCTTTGTTATAAAAAAATTATTTTAATTGATTTTTTTTCTTTTTAAAAGTTTACGTTTTAAAAATATTATTTTTTTCTAATAAATTAAAAGTGTATGCTATAACACAAGAGTTAGAATGAGAAAAAATATTTTCCTACTATTAAGGTTAAATAATATTAAAATTTTAAAAACTTGATACTCGTTTCTCGCTTACATATTCAAATTATAGTTTAACTGGATTATTTTTTCTTTTTACTGTATAATTTCAAGGTAAACTTATATTATTTTCAATGAGAGAAATAATATATTTCCTACTTTTATTTTTAATTATGGCTAAAAATTCAGAACCGACTCAGAATGTTGGTACCTATTTCTTGTTTTTTTATTAAATTTTTATTTTAATTGACTTTTTTCTTTTTAAAAGTTTACGTTCTAGAAAATTTATTTTTTCTAATAAATTAAAAGTGTATACTATAACACATGAGTTAAAATGAGGAAAAATACTTTTCTACTACTAAAGTTAAATAAGATTAAAAATTTAAAAACTTGATACCCATGACTCTTTTACGTATTCAAATTATAGTTTAACTAGATTTTTTTTAGTATAATTTCAAAGAAAAATATCTATTAGTTTCAATAAGAGAAACAATATATTTCCTACTTTTATTTTTAATTGGGCTAAAAATTCAAACCGACTCAGAATGTTGGTACGATTTCTTGATTTCTTATTAAACTTTTTAGTTTAATTGATTTTTTCCTTTTTCAAAGTTTACGTTCTACAAAATTTATGTTTCCTAATAAATTAAAAGCGTATGCTATAACACATGAGTTAAAATGAGAAAAAATACTTTCCTACTGTTATGATTAAATAAGATTAAAAATTTAAAAACTTGATACCCGTTTCTCTTTTACGTATTCAAATTATAGTTTAACTGGATTTTTTTATTTTTACTATATAATTTCAAGGAAAACTTATATTATTTTAAATGAGAGAAATAATATATTTACTACTTTTATTTTTAATTATGGATAAAAATTCAAAAACCAACTCCGAATGTAGGTACCTATTTCTTATTTTCTTATTAAATTTTTATTTTAATTGATTTTTGCCCTTTCAAAAGTTTACGTTGTAGAAAATTTATTTTTTTCTAATAAATTAAAAGCGTATGCTATAACATATGAGTTAAAATGAGGAAAAATACTTTCCTACTGTTAATGTTAAATAAGATTTTAAATTTAAAAACTTGAAATATATTTCTTTTTATGTATTCAAATTATAGTTTAATTGTATTATTTTTTCTTTTTACTGTATAATTTAAAGGAAATCTTACATTATTTTCAATGAGAGAAACATTATATTTCCTACTTTTATTTTTAATTATGGCTAGAAATTGAAAAATAACTCCGAATGTTGGTACCTATTTCCGCTTTGTTATAAAAAAATTATTTTATTTGATTTTTTTCTTTTTAAAAGTTTACGTTTTAAAAATATTATTTTTTTCTAATAAATTAAAATATTATTTTTCTTTTCTAATAAAATATAACACACGAGTTAGAATGAGAAAAAATATTTTCCTACTATTAAGGTTAAATAATATTAAAAATTTAAAAACTTGATACCCGTTTCTCTTTTACGTATTCAAATTATAGTTTAACTGGATTTTTTTTTTTTTTTACTGTATAATTTCAAGGAAAACTTATAATTTTTAAATTAGAGAAACAATATATTTACTACTTTTATTTTTAATTATGGCTAAAAATTCAAAACCAACTCTGAATGTTGGTACCTATTTCTTATTTTCTTATTAAATTTTTATTTAAATAATTTTTGCCCTTTCAAAAGTTTACGTTCTAGAAAATTTATTTTTTTCTAATAAATTAAAAGCGTACTATAACATATGAGTTAAAATGAGGAAAAATACTTTCCTACCGTTAATGTTAAATAATATTATAAATTTAAAAACTTGAAACATATTTCTTTTTTATGTATTCAAATTATAGTTTAACTGTATTGTTTTTCTTTTACTGTATAATTTAAAGGAAATCTTATATTATTTTCAATGAGAGAAACATTATATTTCCTACTTTTATTTTTAATTATGGCTAAAAATTGAAAAAACTCCGAATGTTGGTACCTATTTCCGGCTTTGTTATAAAAAAATTTATTTTAATTGATTTTTTTCTTTTTAAAAGTTTACATTTAAAATATTATTTTTTTCTAATAAATTAAAAGTGTATGTTATAACACGGGAGTTAGAATGAGAAAAAATATTTTCCTACTACTAAGGTTAAATAATATTAAAAATTTAAAAACTTGATACACGTTTCTCGCTTATATATTCAAATTATAGTTTAACTGGATTGTTTTTTCTTTTTACTATATAATTTCAAGGAAAACTTATATTATTTTCAATGAGAGAAACAATATATTTCCTACTTTTATTTTTAATTATGGCTAAAAATTCAGAACCAACTCAGAATGTTGGTAACTATTTCTTGCTTTTTTATTAAATTTTTATTTTAATTGACTTTTTTCCTTTTTAAAAGTTTACGTTCTTGAAAATTTATGTTTTTCTAATAAATTAAAAACGTATACCATAACACATGAGTTAAAATGAGAAAAAAATACTTTTCTACTATTAAAGTTAAATAAGATTAAAAATTTAAAAACTTGATACCCGTGGCTTTTTTACGTATTCAAATTATAGTTTAACTAGATTTTTTTTTTACAGTATAATTTCAAGGAAAACATCTATTAGTTTCAATGAGAGAAGCAATATATTTCCTACTTTTATTTTTAATTGTGGCTAAAAATTCAAAACAGACTCAGAATGTTGGTACCTATTTCTTGCTTTCTTATTAAACTTTTATTTTAATTGATTTTTTCCTTTTTCAAAGTTTACGTTGTAGAAAATTTATTTTTTTCTAATAAATTAAAAGCATACGCTATAACACAGGAGTTAGAATGAGAAAAAATACTTTCTAACTGTTAAGGTTCAATAATATTAAAAATTTAAAAATTTGATACCCGTTTCTCTTTTACATATTCAAATTATAGTAAAACTGGATTTTTTTTTATTTTTAATGTATAATTTCATGGAAAACTTCTATTATTTTAATAAGATAAACAATATATTTACTACTTTTATTTTTAATTATGGTAAAAATTCAAAACAAACTCAGAATGTTGGTACCTATTTCTTATTTTCTTATTAAATTTTTATTTTAATTAATTTTTTCCTTTTTAAAAGTTTATGTTCTAGAAAATTTATTTTTTTCTAGTAAATTAAAAATGTTTGCTATTGCACAGGAGTTAAAATGAGGAAAAATACTTTCCTTACTATTAAGGTTAAATAAGATTAAAATTTATAAACTTGAAACATATTTCTTTTTTATGTATTCAAATTATAGTTTAACTGTATTGTTTTTTTTTTATACTGTATAATTTAAAGGAAATCTTATATTATTTTCAATGAGAGAAATATTATATTTCCTACTTTTATTTTTAATTATGGCTAAAAATTGAAAACAACTCCGAATGTTGGTACCTATTTCCGGCTTTGTTATAAAAAAAATTATTTTAATTGATTTTTTTCTTTTTAAAAGTTTACGTTTTAAAAATATTATTTTTTTCTAATAAATTAAAAGTGTATGCTATAACACGGGAGTTAGAATGAGAAAAAATATTTTCCTACTATTAAGGTTAAATAATATTAAAAATTTAAAATTTGATACACGTTTCTGGCTTACATATTCAAATTATAGTTTAACTGGATTGTTTTTTCTTTTTACTGTATAATTTCAAGAAAAACTTACATTATTTTCAATGAGAGAAATAATATATTTTCTACTCTTATTTTTAATTATGGCTAAAACTTGAAAAAGTGACTCCGAATGTTGGTACCTATTTTGGGCTTTTTTATTAAATTTTTATTTAATTTTTTAAAGGTTTATGTTTTAAAAAAATATTTTTTCTAATAAATTAAAAGTGTATGCTATAACACAGGAGTTAGAATGAGAAAAAAAATATTTTCCTACTATTAAGGTTAAATAATATTAAAAATTTGAAAACTTGATATCCGTTTCTCTCTTACATATTCATATTATAGTTCGACTGGATTTTTTTTATTTTTAATGTATAATTTCATGAAAAACTTCTACTATTTTCAACGAGATAAACAATATATTTCATACTTTTATTTTAATTATGGCAAAAAATTCAGAACCGACTCTGAATGTTGGTACCTATTTCTTGCTTTCTTATTAAAATTTTATTTTAATTGATTTTTTCCTTTCTAAAAGTTTACGTTCTAGAAAATTTATTTTTTTCTAATAAATTAAAAACGTATGCTATAACACATGAGTTAAAATGAGGAAAAATACTTTCCAACTGTTAAGGTTAAATAAGATCAAAAATGTAAAACCTAATACCCGTTTCTCTTATACGTATTCAAATTATAGTTTAATTGGATTGCTTTTTTTTTTTACTGTATAATTTCAAGGTAAACTTATATTATTTTCAATGAGAGAAACAATATATTTTCTACTTTTATTTTTAATTATGGCTAAAAATTCAGAACCGACTCAGAATATAAGTACCTATTTCTTGTTTTCTTATTAAATTTTAATTTTAATTGATTTTTTCCTTTTAAAAGTTTACGTTCTAGAAAATTTATTTATTTTTAATAAATTAAAAGCGTATGATATAACACAGGAGTTAAAATGACGAAAAATACTTTCATATTATTAAGGTTAAATAAGATTAAAATTTAAAAAAACTTGATACACGTTTCTCTTTTATGTATTCAAATTATAGTTTAACTGAATTTTTTTTTTTACTGTATAAAACCCAAAACCTAAACCCAAAACCCTGAACCCTGAACCCTAAACCCTAAACCCAAACCCTAAACCCTAAACTCTGAACCCTAGAGCCCTAAAGCCTAAACCCTGAACCACAGAACCCTACCCTAAACCCTGAACCCTAGAACCCTAGAACCCTAAACCCTAAACCCTAAATTCTAAACCCTAAACCCTAAAACCCTAGAACCCTAGGACCCTAAACCCTAAACTATAAACCCTAAACCCTAAACCCTGAACCCTGAACCCTGAACCCTAAACCCTGAATCCTAAACCCTACTAATAAGGTTAAATAATATTAAAAATTTAATTAAAATTATACATTAAAAAGATAAAATAATTCAATTAAACTATAATTTGAATACGTAAAAGAGAAATGGGTATCAAGTTTTTACATTTTTATCTTATTTAACCTTAATAGCAGAAAAATATTTTTTTTCATTTTAACTCATATGTTATAGCATACGCTTTTAATTTATTAGAAAAAAAATAAATTTCTTAAAATGTAAACTTTCAAAATGGAAAAAGTCAATTAAAATAAAAATTTATTAAGAAAGTAAGAAATATGTACCAACATTTTGAGTTGGTTTTGAATTTTTAGCCATAACTAAAAATAAAAATAGAAAATATATTGTTTCTCTCCTTTGAAAATAATAGAAGTTTTTCTTAAAATTATACTATAAAAAGAAAAAATAATCCAGTTAAACTACAATTTGAATACGTAAGAGAGAAACGGGTATCAAGTTTTAAAATTTTTAATCTTATTTAACCTTAATAGTAGGAATATTTTTTTTAATTTAACTCCTGTGTTATAGCATACGCTTTTAATTTATTTGAAAAAATTAAATTTATTAGAACGTAAACTTTTAAAAAGAAAACAAATAAAATAAAATAAAAATTTTAACCCAACTCGGGAATGCGTATTTTTGTTTTAAAAAAAAATCCTAAAGCCTAAACCCTGAACCTTAATTCCTAAACCCTAAACCCAAAACCTTTAACCCTGAACCCTGAACCCTGAACCCTGAACCCTAGAACCCTAAACCCTAAAACCCAGAACCCTAAAACCATAAACCCTATAACCTAGAACCCTAGGACCCTAAATCCTAGAACCCTAAACCCTAAAACCTAGAACCTTGAACCTTAAACCCTACTATTAAGGTTAAATAATATTAAAAATTTAATTGAAATTATACATTAAAAAAAAATAGTAAACCTTAATAGTAGGAATATTTTTTCTAATTTAACTCTTGTTATAGCATACGCTTTTAATTTATTTGGAAAAAAATAAATTTATTAGAACGTAAACTTTTAAAATGAAAAAAAAATCAAATAAAATAAAAATTTAACCCCCCATCTGGGATTGCGTGTTTTTGTTTTAAAAAACCATAAACCCTAAACCTTGAACCCTAAACCCTAAACCACCAAAAAAATCGATTAATTCTCTCTCTAAAATTCTCTCTCTAAAATTCTCTCTCTAGAATATTCTCTCTGTCCTCAACCCTATTCCTAGCCTACGTGTCATCATTCCCGCCGGTTATTATTACCATCGCCGGCGTTCTCATGCCGGCGTTGGTACTGCTAGCCATCACCCATCAGCCCTCCTTTGCTTTTCCATAGAACCTCTTCCTCACCCCTTCACCCCTATACCCATCGAGAACCCCCGTCGAAATTTGCCCTAGAGTTGTAGACTGCCATAGCATCACTGGCAATTGGTGTCGATGATGGCCCTACAAGCTTCCTCTCTCCCCTTCGAACCCCTCAGTCACCTCCCCCGTTCTTTCCTATCACATTTCCATATCCTTTTTCTGAATTTTTCTTTTGGCCCCTTTCTCGACTTCGCTCAATTTTAACCCCATTTCCTCCTCCACCACTTGCCAACATCTTTCCCTACTTATTCAACCCTAGTTCTGTCACCCACCAGTACAGTTGGTCATTTGCCCTAACTCTATTCAAGCATTGGTGCCCACCCCACCCCACCCCTGCTTCACAACTTCGTGCCCTAATCTGAAAATTTTCCGCCGCCGTTTATCTCTCGATTCTGAATCTAAACCTTTCTCACTTGCTTTCATGGCATCCTTTGTTAGTTCTATTCAACCTGAATCATCGATTCCTAACCCAACGCCCAAATTGCCAACTCTTTCTTTCATCGCCGTTGCGAAGACGATGGCTATGGCGTCTTCTGCCACCCTTTCACTTCGATCCTCTAGCAAATCACTTATTCTTGATTCTTCTACTGCCTTAGGTACTCGAACCTCATACCAAAATACTGAGGCAGTCATCTTCTCTGATTCTGAAACCTCCAAACTATCAGAATCGTTCTAATTTGCTCTGATTGGAAAATTTTCACATGGGATGCCACCATTGAAGCAACTACACCAACAATTTGCTGCCCTGAAGCTGTTCGGCGGTCATTCTGTTCGTGTATTAAACTTCAAGCACATCCTGATTATACTTTCAAATGATGCTGATTATATAAGGCTATGGTTGAGAAGGATATGGTTTTTCGATGGATTTCCAATGCGATTGTTCAAGTGGTCGCCTCATTTTGATTCAAAGATGGAATCAACCATAGTCCCAGTCTGGATTCGATTGCCGGAGCTGCCTGTGCATTTGTTTAAAAAATCTGCTCTCAAGGCAATTGCTGAACTAATCGGTAAGCCACTTTGAATTGATGAACCAACTGCTAATAAAACTCGACTCAGTGTTGCGTGAATTTATGTTGAAGTTGATCTCAGAAAAGCTTTGAAGAACAATGTTTACCTTGGCATTGGCTCACAGATGATCTTACAAAAGATTATCTATGAAAACATTCCTCGTTATTGTACGGATTGCAGTCATCTGGGATATGATACAACTTCATGTTACGAAAATGGTAATGCTCCTCGGCCAGTTAAATCAAAAGCTTCAAACAAAGGTAAGGAAGTGGAACCTCAAAGGGAGACTGCCAGAAATAAAGGTAAGGAACAGGTTGTACTAAATTATGTTGATGTAGCTAGGCCGAGCTCTGAGTTTGTTAATACACCAGTGGGGGAGGATGGTGTGATGAAGAAGATTAATGTTTTGGGGGATAATGATGTGTGTGGATTTTTTGAAAAGGGGGATAATGTGTTAGAAGTGGATGGCAGTTTGTGTGAAATTGAGAGAGTTGTGAGTGTTGGTGTTTCTGTTTTTAACTCTGTTAATCTTAATAAAAATGAACCTAAACATCATATGGTAATGATAAGAGAAAAACAACCAATCAAATCTGTTGAATCAGTGCAAACTAGGGATATCAAGCTGGCAGAAAGTGTGATAACAGAAAATGTGGTGGTGGATGTGGAGGATGTTCTGGAAATGGATAGGTAGGGAATCGCCCATGTTAAAAAAAATAGGAGGAGCTTTATCACAGAAGTGCAGAATAGTGAACTAATTGAGCAGACGATGAAGGGTAACGAGGAGAACAGGGGACAGACAAAGTACACTGAAAGAGCTGAAAATCTGCCAAGGGGAATAATCTTAACAAAAAGGAAATTTTTTGGTAAAAAACATTCCAAGAAAAGGAAAAAAGAGGAGCAAAACCTAGAGGGACAAGAAGCTGGAATTATTACACAGCACTTGAGGCAGACTGAAAATTGGGGTGGGGAGAACCTGGAAACAGCAGAGTATGGTTAGGAAAACAGCAGGCTTGCAGTTACTGTGTACAAGAATAAAAAGAATCCTTGTAGTGTTTATAGCCAGGCAGAATGTATAGATCAAGATGGAAATGAACAAAACAAACAGTCAACAAGCAACAAAACAGAAATAAAAAAAAAGAAAGAGTAAGCAAAAGAGTACTTCAATTTGTTTACTGAATGAAATTTATTCTGAGATACAGGGATGCTGCTCAGACAGTCCAGAAGATGTTTTGATAGACACAGTCAGGAGGGGAACGAAGTATAAGGTCATGCATCACAAAAGCTTGTCAGATGAGCACGTTTCAAAAACCTTAAATAAAGAAGAGAAAAAAGAAAAACAGAACGTTAAAAAAAGCTCAAGTACTAGAACAAACACATATGATATTGCTGATGATAAATGTCGATGAACTTCATGGTTTGGAACATCAGGGGAATTGGAAATGAACCTACACAAAAACATTTACACAATTTTTGTTGCTTACACAGAATCAAGATCCTTGCAGTTATGGAACTTAAGGTACAACTGGACAGTAACTTCTATTGTCGTCGGTTTGCTTTCTCTCAAGTCTTCGCTAATTGTTCAAATAAGATTTGGTGTTTTGTAAGTCATGAATTCCAATGTAAAATATTAATCGATAAAGAGCAATTTCTGCACATGGAAATACAGTCACAGCTGCTGCCTTCTCCATTCTTTTTCACATACATTTATGTAAAATGTGATATTATTGGACGTAGAGAACTATGGGACGGACTTAGAAATATTGCTGATCAAAATGATGCTCAACCCTGGCTTATTGGAGGAGATTTCAACACCATTCTCCATCCTAATGAAAGAACAGGGAACATGGGGAATAAACTCACATCGATGAATGATTTCAGTGATGCGATAGGGGATTGTAGACTTATTGATGCGGGTTTTGAGGGCAGTAATTACACATGGACCAATCATAGAGTATGGAAGAGACTTGATAGAGTTATGTATTCGGAAGATTGGCTAAATCTGTTCCAAACCACCAAAGTCTCTCACCTTCCTAGAATATGGTCAGACCACTCCCCCCTTTTGATAACCGTGAACACCAATATGGTTAAAGCTCCTTCCTCCTTCAGATTCTTTAAGATGTGGACCAGACACCACTCTTTTTGGGATACAGTCAAAACCTCTTGGCAGCATCCGACAGAAGCACAAGGAATGCAAAATCTTCAACAAAAGTTATACCGTCTTAAACAGTACTTGAGATGGTGGAATAAAAACATTTTTAGGGATATTTTTGAGAATGTTAAGAAAGCAAAACAAGAGGTAGCTGACAGAGAATTTTTTTATGATGAAGATCCATGTGACTCCAACCTTATGGAGCTGAAACTATGCACTGCGATACTCACTCAGAAACTTACAATCGAGGAAGACTATTGGAGATAGAAGGCTGCTTGTAGATGGATTGAGGAAGGTGAAAGGAACACAAAATTCTTCCATTCCCTAGTTAAGAAAAAAAGAAGTCAGTCCAGGATTCATACAATAACACATGAGGCAACCCAACTAACTAAACAAGAGGAAATACAAAAATCAGCAGCTGAATATTTTCAATCTCTTCTCACAGACGATGTTTCTGCACTTGCTGAAGAAAATTTGGACTGCCTCCAGCCGATCCAACATGATTTTGTGACTGAAAATTTATGCTCATCCCCTTCCATTGAAGAAATCAGAAATGCAGTTTTTGAAATGGAGCCGGAAAGTGTTGCAGGCCCGGATGGTTTTTCAGCTTTCTTCTTTTAATATTGCTGGGACATTATTCAAACGGATATCAAGGAAGTAGTGGAGGATTTCTTTAAAGGAAACAAAATGCCAAGAAGCTACACTGCAACATCTCTTGTCCTGATTCCAAAAACAGAAAATCCAAAAACATGGAATGATTTTAGGCCGATCAGCCTTTGCAATGTGACCAACAAAGTAATTGCCAAGATCCTCAGCAACAGACTTGTGAACATCCTTCCTAAAATAATTACACCATCACAAAGTGGATTTGTTAAAGGAAGGCTTATTAGTGATAACATTCTCCTCGCACAGGAACTAATTCATACTATAAATGCCAAGCGGAAGCATGATAATGTAGCGCTAAAACTGGACATGAACAAAGCATATGATAGAGTTCAATGGGGGTTTTTGTACAAAGTTTTGAGCAAGATAGGATTTTTGGATAAATGGATTATTTTGGTTCAACACTGCATCGAACATTGCTGGTTTTTTGTTCTTGTTAATGGAGCACCTTTAGTTTTTTTAAATCAAATAGAGGGCTGCATCAGGGAGATCCATTATCCCCATCTCTATTCATCATTGCTGCTGATTTTCTGTCACAAAGTTTAGACTCCCTATTTCTGCAACACAAGGAAATGAGATACCACTGTAATGGTGGACTGAATATCTCTCACCTCGCTTATGCCGATGACATCATGATATTTACTAACTGTGGTAAGAAGGGATTGAGAAGAATCATAAAATTGTTACAACATTATTGTGCAGCCTTTGGACAGCTTATTAACAAAGAAAAGAGCTCCGTCATAATCAGCAATAATTGCTCTAATCTTATTACGCAAAGACTGCAATACATTACCGGATTTTCTATCAAGCACCTCCCAGTCACATACTTAAGAGCTCCACTCTATAAAGGCAACAAAAAAAGCTCTCTGTTTCAGAATCTTATTTGCAAAATGAGGAGTAAGCTGCAAGGATGGGAAAAATCAACACTCTCACATGGAGGAAGACTAACTCTAATAAAAAGCACTCTCTCCACTATGCCAATATACCTTCTAGAAGTGCTACAACTGCTACAACTTTAAGGTTGCAAACCCAAGTGTAGGTTGTAGTAAGTAATAAATTTCTCGTGAGTCCGAGGTCGATCCACAGGGAAGTTGTTTGAAGAATTCAAGTTTATATTTATAAAAAGATGGAGTTTATGTGAATTAAAAATATATGAACAATTAATGTATGATGTAACTAAAGAAAAAAAACCGAAGTAATAAAAGTACTGAGGATTAGGGATCCACTCTTGAGTTTTGGATAGATAAATGGTTATTTATTCTTTTTACCTCTATTAATTACCACAATTGGAATCCATACATAATGAAGGTTCCAATGGGAAGATATTATCAAGTAACTCATGCAATAAGGTAATCATGATATTGTCTTACTATTGCAAATTATCTCTTAACGCCAACACTTATTTATGGGATCAAGTATTTATGTACTCCTTCGTCAACAACAAATCAAGGTTTCACATTAGCAGTCGGTGGGGTAAAACCGTACAATAAGCTAAATGAACCCAAGTATTTGTTGTGCCATTGGAGATACATAAATCAAGAATCACCACAAAAATAAGTAGGGTTTAGATCAAAAATAATAATAATAATACAACATACTTAAACAATTTCTACCCTTATAACCATTTCTCTTCCTCCATCAAGAGTTTCACCCTTTTTCCTCAGCAAAACGAAATTTAGAAAGACATAATAAAAGTAACAAAGACTAAAAATATAAGAGAAACTAGAGAATGCATTTCTATTACTACTAGAAAATATACAAACTAGATAACTTAGCCTAAAGAAACCCTTTTCCCCCTCCTCTTACAAGCTGAATACATGGCCTATTTATAGTACTTGGAGTAAGCTAGAGGCCAAACAAATAATGGAGGGGTTAATCAAGTGGTATGCTAGTTGCCAAGAGTTGGTAAGTTGTTACACAAATTTCTCATCCACTGAATTGAATTACATTTTTCGGTCAGATACAGCCAGATTTTGAAGATATGTGAAGAATACAAATTGTAGATATTTCAACGCTGATATATTTTCATATATCTTTTGTCAAATTTGGTGATCGGATGAAGGAGATATGGTCAAATTACCGAGTCATGTCCAAGAGCCGCCCTGTATCATCAGCAGCAATTTGCAGCCTATGGTTTTATCATTTCGACACATTTTCACACCATCTTGTCTTCAGAAAACTTGTTTATTTACCTCTTGGGTATAACATATCCGAATTTCAGACCAAAATAAATTTGGGCTCAAGATATATAACCGAATTGGTAAAATAAGTCAATACTGGGCTGAACTCTGATCCGAATTTTGGTGATCCATTTTGTGTAATTATTTGGATGAATTTTCTGCTATCATCAAGACTGAATTGGGCTGAGCCTCCAACATAAAAGTTGTACCTCTATCTCTTGGCTTTCAAATGAAATAAGCTTCAGGTCCATAGAGCTTTTGATCATGAAGTTATGCTCAAATTACAAAAACTGCACAAGTCTGAAAACATGCTTCTATTTATTCCCTAACACAAAACATTAATAAAACAAGAATATTAACAAGAATAAAGCAAGAAAAGCATAAAGGATTTGATATAAAAATATGTCAAAATATGTACTTATCAACAACCTCCAAAAATGGTCCTTCACCGTATTGATCAAATCATGGCAAGATTCTTTTGGGGAACTTATGGTAAAAATAGACGGATGCATTGGGTTTTGTGGGATAAAATCTGTCAACCAATTAACGAAGGGGGCCTTGGAGTTAGGAAACTCACAGACATGGTTCAAGCTTTCTTTCTCAAACTGTGGTGGAGATTTAGATCACTTTCATCATTGTGGGCATTATTCATGCAACAAAAATACTGCGGTTGCTTATTCTAGGGGCTGTAAAACTATCGGTCCATGACAGCGCCATTTGGAAGCGCATGTGCAAAGCGAGATAGGCTGCTCAAGATAATATTTTCTGGATTTTAGGGGATGGGCAGGCCTATTTTTGGCAGGATCATTGGGTTGGTGGTGCCACTCTTGCATCAACTCTTCAAAGGGATTCGGTGGGGCACAATTCAGTGAACTTTTTTTGGCGTAATGGGCAATGGAATGACAACAGAATGAGATAGTTTCTGCCATAACATGTCGTGGAAAAAATCTGCAGAATGCCAATCCTGAATTCTCCTAAGGATGAAATAAAATGGAAACCATCCTCGAATAGGGATTTCACTACTTCATCGGCTTGGAATTTAATTCATAGCAGCAGAACCACAAGACAGCTTCTTGGAAATTTTTGGTGCACTCAACTCACTCCTACCATGTCAATTTTTCTTTGGCGCCTTACAAACAATTGGATCCCGGTCGATACTAGACTCCAAGATAAGGGCTTCTCATTAGTTTCCAGATGCCACTGCTGTTCTTCTGCAGTGGAATCAATACCTCACCTTTTCATCGTGGGGGAACAAGCTAGGGCCGTTTAGGAGCATTTTTCTAAACTCTTCCATATTCCACTTCCTCAAACTGAAAATCCTACCCTTCTCTTCCAATATTGGAAACTCTCCACATAATTCTCTCAACCCATACACATCCGATCCCTCATCCCACTTCTCATCTTTAGGTTAATGTGGACAGAGTGGAATAATGCAAAATACAGAAACAAAGGTTTTTATGCACACCGAGTTATTTGGAAAATTTATGATCACATTTTTTTGTCTTTTTAAATATAGGAAAATGAATAGAAAGCTTTGGCGAGGCGACATGGAAATTGCAACAAAACTTGAGTTCATATTTCCAAAGGAGACAATAAAAAAAGCACAGTAGGTACTTTGGGAAAAACCACAAGTGGAATGGTTCAAACTCAACACTGACGGGGCTGCGAAAAGAGAAATCGGGCAAGCAGGGGCAGGAGGTGTTATAAGAGATCATCTTTGTAATGCGATTTTAGCTTACCATGATTATATTGGAGATCAAAATAGCATATATGCGGAAATTTTTGCACTTACTAGGGGGCTTGAGTTAGCTAAAGAATAAGGTATTACTAAGTTGTGGATCGAAATGGATGCTCAAGTTGTCATTAACCTTATTACTTCCACAATAACACACGGGCACTGGAAACTACAGAAAATGTTAGTAAAAACCAAAAACATCATGAGACAAATGCACACTCATATCACACACATCTATAGGGAAGAAAACAAAATTGCATATTTTCTCGCTAACAAAGCATGCAGCATTCAGACCTCCAGAATTCTTACTCCATAGCAGTTATCAGGACCGATCATCGGATTGCTCAGAGTCGACCAGCTGGATATCCCATCCTTCAGATTTCGATGACGCCAGATTGTATAGTTGACATATCACACTTAGATTTTATTTTGATTACTTTCATGTGCAACGATTTTGGTAAAGGAGTAGTACTCCTAGTTTTTCTTTTGTATTTTTGTAAAACTCTGTGTACTACTCAACCAGATTTGGCATATATATAAACAGGTTGGGGGTCATTGCCTTAACCCCCCACCCGAATTGGGTGTTTTATTTCAAAAAAAAAAACCCTAAACCCTAAACCCTAAATCCTGAACTCTGAACCCTAAACCCTAAACTCTAAACCTTAACCCCTAAACCCTAAACCTTAAACCCTAAACTCTAAACCTTAAACCCTAAATCCTTAAACCCCAAACCCTAAACCCTAAACCCTAAACCCTAAACCCTAAACCCTAAACCCTAAACCCTGAACCCTGAACCTTGAACCCTAAACCCTAGAACCCTGAACCTTAGAACCCTAAACCCTAAACCCTAAACCCTAAATCCTAGAACCCTAAACCCTAAATCCTAGAACCCTAAACCCTAAAACCTAGAACCTTAAACCCTAAAACCTAGAACCTTGAACCCTAAACCCTAAATCCTAAACCGTACTATTAAGGTTAAATAATATTAAAAATTTAATTAAAATTAAACATTAAAAATAAAAAATAATTCAGTTAAACTATAATTTGAATACGTAAAAGAGAAACGAGTATTAAGTTTTTACATTTTTTATCTTATTTAACCTTAACAGTAGAAAAGTTTTTTTTTTCATTTTAACTCATATGTTATAGCATACGCTTTTAATTTATTAGAAAAAAATAAAATTTATAAAATGTAAACTTTTAAAAAGGAAAAAATCAGTTAAAATAAAATTTTAATAAGAAAGTAAGAAATATGTACCAACATTTTGAGTCGATTTTGAATTTTTAGCCATAATTAAAAATAAAAGTAGAAAATATATTGTTTCTCTCATTGAAAATAATAGAAGTTTTTCTTAAAATTATACTGTAAAAAGAAAAAATAATCCAGTTAAACTATAATTTGAATACGTAAGAGAGAAACGGGTATCAAGTTTTTAAATTTTTAATCTTATTTAACCTTAATAGTAGGAATATTTTTTCTAATTTAACTTCTGTGTTATAGCATACACTTTTAATTTGTTTGAAAAAAATAAATTTATTAGAACGTAAACTTTTAAAAAGAAAAAAAATCAAATAAAATAAAAATTTAATAAGAAAGCAAGAAATAGATACCATATTTTGAGATGGTTTCTGATTTTTTAGCTATAATTAAAAAGAAAAGTAGAATATATATTGTTTCTCTCATTGAAAATAATATAAGTTTTCCTTTAAATTATACAGTAAAAAAAAATAATTTAGTTAAATTATACTTTGAATACGTAAGAGAGAAATGGGAGTTAGAATGAGCAAAAATACTTTCCTACTATTAAGGTTAAATAAGATTAAAAATATAAAATTATGATACCATTTCTCTTTTACGTATTTTGATCACTTTCATGGGCAGCACTTTTTGTAAAGGAATAGTACTCCTAGTTTTACTCTTGTATTTTTGTAAAACTCTGTGTACTACTTAATCAGATTTTGCATATATATACATAGGTTGGGGGTCATCGCCTTAACCCCCCACCTGGGATTGTGTGTTTTTGTTTTAAAAAAAAAAGACGACAACTTGAGCATCTACTTCGATCCACAACTTAGCAATCCCTTGCTCTTTAGCTAACTCAAGTCCCCTAGTAAGTGCAAAGATTTCCGCATATATGCTATTCCGATTTCCAATATAATCATGGTATGCTAAAATCATATTACCAAGATGATCTCTTATGACACCTCTTGCCCCTACTTGCTCGGTTTCTCCTTTTGTAGCTCCGTCAGTGTTGAGTTTGAACCATTCCACTTGTGGTTTTTCCCAAAGGACCTGCTGTGCTTTTTTTATTGTCTCCTTTGGAAAGTTGAATTCAAGTTTTGTTGCAATTTCCATATCGCCTCGCCAAAGCTTCCTATTCATTTTTTCGCATTTAAAAAGACAAAAAAAGTGATCATAAATTTTCTAAATAACACGATGCGCATAAAAACCCTTGTTTTTGTATTTTTCATTATTTCTCTCTATCTACATAAACCAAAAGATGAGAAGTGGGATGAGAGTTTGGATGTGTATGGGTTGTGAGAAGGGTGTGGAGAGTTTCCAATATTGGAAGAGAAGAGTCGAATTTCCAATATTGGAAGAGAAGAGTCGAATTTTCAATTTGAGGATGTGGAATATGGAAGAGGTTAGAAAAATGCTCCCAGATAGCTCTAGCTTGTTCCCCCGAGATGAAAAGATGAGGAATTGATTCCACTGAAGAAGAACAACAGTGGCATCTGGAAACCAATGTGAAGCCCTTATCTTGGAGTCTAGTATCAATCAGAATCCAATTGTTTGTGAGGCACCAAAGAAAGATTGGCATGGTAGGAGTGAGTTGGGTGCACAAAAAATTCCCAAGAAGCTGTCTTTTGGTTCTGCTGCTGCGAATTAAATTCCAAACCAATGATGTAGTGAATTCCCCATTCGAAGACGGTTTCTATTTCATACCATCCTTAGAAGAATCAGAGATAGGCATACTGCAGATTTTTTCCACGACATTATGTGGCAAAAATTATCTCATTCTGCTGTCATTCCATTGCCCATTGCGCCAATAAAAGTTCACTGAACTGTATCCCACCGAATCCCTTTGAAGAGTTGATGCAAGAGTGGCATCACCAACCCAATGATCCTTCCAAAAATAAGTCTGCCCATCCCCTAAAATCCAGAAAATATTTTCTTAAGCAATCTGTCTCACTTTGCACATGCGCTTCCAAATGGCATTATCATGAACCGAGAGTTTTACAGTTCCTGGGAATAAGCAACCGCAGTATTTTTGCTGCATGAATGATGCCCACAATAATGAGAGTGATTTGAATCTCCACCATAGTTTGAGAGAGAAAGCTTGAACCATGTATGTGAGTTTCCTAACTCCAAGGCCCCTTTCCTTAATTGGTTGATAGATGTTATCCCACGAAGCCTAATGCATCCATCTATGTTCGCCATAAGTTCCCTAAAAAAATCTCGCCATAATTTGATCAATGCGGTGAAGAACCATTTTAGGAGGTTGTAGCACTTGTAAAAGATATATAGGCATAGTAGAAAGAGTGCTTTTTATTAGAGCCACTCTTCCTCCATGGGAAAGTGTTGATTTTTTCCCATCCTTGCAGCTTACTCCTCATTTTACAAATCAAATTCTGAAATAGGGAGCATTTTTTGTTACCTTTATAGAGTGGAGCTCCTAAGTATGTGACTGGGAGGTGTTTGATAGAAATTTCGATGATATAGTGAGTCTAAACTTCATGACAAAAAATCAGCAGCAATGATGAATAAAGATGGGGATAATAGATCTCCTTGATGCAGCCCTCTGCTTGACTTAAAAAAACCTAAAGGTGCTCCATTAACAAGAACAGAAAACCAACAATGTTCGATGTATTGTTGAACCAAAACAATCCATTTATCTGGAAATACCCTCTTGCTCAAAACTTTGTATAGAAAAAATCATTGAACTCTGTCATATGCTTTATTCATGTCCAGTTTAAGAGCTACATTATCATGCTTGCGCTTAGCATTAATAGTATGAATAAGTTCCTGTGCGAGGAGAATGTTATCACTAATGAGCCTCCCTTTAACAAATCTACTTTGTGATGGTGAAATTATTTTAGGAAGGATATTCACAAGTCTGTTGCTGAGGATCTTGACAATTACTTTGTTGGTCACATTGCATAGACTGATCGGCCTAAAATCATTCCATGTTTTTGGATTTTCTATTTTTAGAATCAGGAGAAGAGATGTAGCAGTGTAGCTTCTAGGCATGTTTTTTCCTTTGAAAAAAATCCTCCACTACTTCCTTAATATCCATGTGTATAATGTCCCAGCAATATTGAAAAAAAAAGGCTGAAAAACCATCCGGGCCTACAACACTTTTCGGCTCAATTTCAAAAGCTGCATTTCTGATTTCAATGGCAGGGAGGAACATAGATTTTCAGTCACAAAATCATGTTGGATCGGCTGGAGGCAATCAAGATTTTCTTCAGCAAGTACAAAAACATCGTTTGTGAGAAGAGATTGAAAATATTCAGCTGTTGATTTCTGTATTTCCTCCTGCTCAGTTAGTTGAAATCCCTCGTGTGTTATTGTATGAATCCTGGACTGACTTTTTTTTTTTCTTAACCAGGGAATGAAAGAATTTTGTGTTCCTTTCACCTTTCTCAATCTATCTACAGGCAGCCTTCTATCTCCAATAGTCTTCCTCAATTGTAAGTATCTGAGTGAGTACCGTAATGCATCATTTCAGCTCCATTAGGTTGGAGTCACAGGGATCTTCGTCATACATTTTTTCTCTGTTAGCTACCTCTTGTTTTGCTTTATTAACATTCTCAAAAATATCCCCAAAAATATTTTTATTTCCACCATCTCAGGCACTATTTAAGCCGATATAACTTTTGTTGTAGACTTTGCATTCCTTGTGTTTCTGTCGGATGCTGCCAGGAGGTTTAAACTGTATCCCAAAATGAGTGGTGTCTGGTCCACATCTTGAAGAATCTGAAGGAGGAAGGAGCTTAAACCGTATTGGTGTTCAAAGTTATCAAAATGGGGGAGTGGTCTGACCATTTTATTCTAGGAAAGGTGGGAAACTTTGGTGGTATGGAACAAATTTAACCAATCTTCTGAATACATAAACTCTATTAAGTCTCTTCCATACTCTATGATTGGTCCATGTGAAATTACTACCTCAAAACCCCCATCTATAAGTCCACTGTAATGCCCAATTCTCAATTCTCTCCTATATAGCCAATAATAAGCATTTTGCATGAATTTGCATCTAATCAATGTGCATTATTGAATTATGGCTTACAAATAGCATGATTGCACGAACATGAATAATTGTTATTATATGCTTCAGTTATGATTTAACATGCATTAGTACATGAAATATGAGATCAAACTTTCATTTCTTAATTTAACATATTCCTTAAGTGCCCTTTTTGCAGTGAAAAGCTCGGTATCTCGGTTAAGGAAGATTGATGTGTTGAATGGCTATGAAATGAATTATTTGTATTGCTCCATACTAGTTATATGCTAAAGTGATTAATTGTCTAAATATTTACTTGAAATATGTTACATTGGCTAAGAACTAAAAGTATGCACAATGGTGCAATTTGATTGGTTGGTTGACTAGGTTGCATAAAACCATTCTAAACCGCATTGCACTTGATTATAACACCAAAGCATCAATTTTTGTCATCTCCTAAGCCCATGAACGTGGCTTTTGGCATGAGAAGACACCAAGCATGATGCAACCAATCATCACCCTCCACTTACCTCTCTTTGAAAGGTCAAAGAAATCATTTTCATCCATATTTCTTGTGGAAGCACCTCAAAAACGACCAGCCCTTATTCTCCTAAGTTTCTCCCAAATTTCTACACTCTCATACTCACAAAAGTTGAATTCAATCCATAGGAATCCATAGAACACAAGCTAGAACAAGTTTCCATCCTTTTAAGCTTGAAAACCGTTGATTTTGAAGCTTAAATCCAACTTAATCAAGGTATTCTTTTTCAATGTTTCTTATGATGAATTTGTAGTATCTTGGATGGTTACATGTTTTAGTATGCTTTTGTAGGATTGAAAACTTAAGTAAGTTACACTTGAAGCCAAAACCAAGCTAGTTAAGCTAATTTTTAGCAAAATTGATAGTCTTGTGAAATTGTTTAATTTACTTGTTTCTATTGATTTTGTAATGCTTATATGGTGTTTGGAAGTTTCTTTGAATGATTGAAAACAATAGCAATTAGTTTGCTTAATTGAAGGTTAGAATCAATTTAAGTTAGAATCAAGTTTACGTCATTTTAATTCGGATTGTGTTCATGTTTTAGGGGCTGCCCTAATAATCATATTTGAATTATTAGTTATTTAATGGCTGCCCTAATGTTTAAAATTTTGAATTAGTAGTAAAATATGGAGTATGCATTGTTTTTAAGGTTATGTAATTGATATGTAATTCTTTACAAAAGATTGAAAAGTGTATATAAACTTTAACTAGAATAGACTAAATGATTTATAAAAAGGATATTAAATGGTACATGATTTGATTATGTTAGGCCTTTAACACATCCTATCTTCCAAAGAGATTGGCCTTTTCACCTAGCACAAAGTGGACTTGAGGTAAGTTGAAGCTTTCATTTGGTGTATCACAAGAATCATATAATGTTTGTTCATGTTTTAATGTGATTGTTGTTGTTTGTCAAATGATGTAATGTTTGATGCATTTATGGTTATGAAGCATGATACTATTAAGAATATAATGAGGTTTTTGAAAAGGAAGTATGGTACTTGATTGATGGTCGGGTAGACGAGGGACGCGGGAGGGACCGCGGACCCAACAAATGGTGGCAAATACTTGAGGTTGAAAAACCGGTATAGGAAAGCCACAATGAATGAGATAGAATACGGCTAATACCTGAGGTTGAAAGACCAAGTATGGAAACCCCGTATTAGTTCTCTTATTGGCCAATCATTATGAACAGGTTCCGAAAACTATGGTCTATCACTATTAGTTAGGTACCACACTTCAAGGGCCCTAAAGAATGATTTATGAATGAAAATTATTAAATAGAATATTGCATTTAATGATTTATGAGATGTGCATATATGTTATTTGTTATTGCATCAGTTTCACCTTACTGAGCCTTTAGCTCATTAGATTCATGTGATGCAGGTGGAAATGTACAGGTTTAGAGGTTGACTAAGTCTCTAGAGCGCCGGACAGAGATTTGTTCATATGCCATGCTTCGACATGTTTTGTAGTTTATTTTGAAAACATAGTTTGTTTTTTAAATAAGCCGCTCTGTTATGGTTTTGTAAACAGATGTACTCAGTTTTGATATATGTATATGGTGTGTTAAAAATGATTCAAGTTCTTTCTCTTATAGCTAAGAATGGGAACTTTTATTAAAAACCATAACTCTAGTAAAGATGAAAAAATTAACATTTCTTGACTTAACTGTATCAGTTTGTTTAGGCTCTGCAGTTAGGTTAAGGGGTGTTACAGTTTGTGGTATCAGAGCGGAGGTTTAGTCGTTCCTGTAGACAGAAGAAGGCATATGAACACATCCTGGCTGGGAAACTTGGTCAACTGCATGTTTATTTGATTATATTTCATTCCATGTTATTGTCATGATTATGCATTTATTATTGGCTAATGAATGGAATGAGACTGGGCAATGCATATCAGGTCATGGCACCAAAAAGGAAGACAATGGATGATCATGAGGGTAATCATAGTGTGGTGGATAATTTGACTGATCTCATTCAACAACAAACTAGAATGCATGGTGAACAGATACAACAATTGCTAGATATGCAACAAAGAACCCAAGAACAGAATCAGCGCCTTCCTCCACCACAAGCTCGACAGGATCCTTCACAGGCTGTATATGAGAAGTTTAGAAAGATGGAACCGGTTGATTTTAATGGTGGGTCTGATCCCATGGTTGCAGAGGAATGGGTGAAATCTTTGGACACTATCTTTGACTACATGCGAATTGATGATGCTGAGAAGGTACTCTGTGCAATTTTCTTGTTGAAGAAGGATGCTAGAACATGGTGGGAAGGAGCTAAACTTGCAGTGAATATGGAAGAACTAACTTGGGAGAGGTTTAAAACAATCTTTTATGATAAGTATTTCACCAGGGATGCTAGGTCACTCAGAGTAAAGGAATTCTTGGAGTTAAAACAAGGAGCGATGTCTGTATGTGATTATGTGAGAAAATTTGAACAGGGTTGCAAGTATGTGCCATACATTGCCAGAGACAACAATGAGAAGATGGATCATTTCTTGAGGGGCCTTAATCCTGAAATTAGAAGAGATGTGAGAATGTCTTCAGTAACAGAGTTTAGAGAACTGGTGGACAAGTCTTTGATGGCTGATTTAGATGAGAAAGAGATTGAGAAATTCCACAACAAAAGAAGCAAGTATTCACTCCAAGAAATCTAAACCAGTGGAAGAAAGGAGAGCAAAAATTAAGCCAAGGGAATGAAAAGCGTCCTAGAGTTGGACAGACTTCTTCTACAATTGAAAGGCCTAAATGTACTAAGTGTGGGAAGAATCATTTTGGGGAATGCTATAGTGGTACTAATCGTTGCTTTAAGTGCCTGGACATATAGCAAAGGATTGCCCAACAGTACAGGGGAAAGTTCAGGGGAGAGTGTATGCAATGACACAAGAACAAGCTGATGCAGATGCTTCCGTAGTCACAGGTACTATTTTAATTTTTGGGATACCTGCAATTGCATTGATAGATTCTGGATCTACGCATTCATTTGCATCATGTGCATTTGTGAGAAAATTGGGCATTACACCAGATTTATTAAAAGTAAGGTACAGTGTGACTGTTCCATCTGGGGAAGAAATGGATTCCAACCAAATGTTAAGGGCTTGTTCTATTCAGATTAGTGATAGGACTCTCTATGCAGATCTTGTTGTTTTACCGATGCCAAATTTTGAGGTTATTCTAGGTATGGATTGGCTTACCAAATATCATGCAACAATTGATTGTAATAAGAAGATTGTGATTTTTCAGCCACCTGGGGAAGAACAGTTTATGTTTAATGGTATCTCATTCTCACGGTCCTTACCAATTATATCTGCATTGAAAGCTCAAAAGATGTTGAATAAAGGTTGTGTTGGGTATTTGGCAAGTGTTCTGGACACCTCAGTTGAAGCACAATTAAAGCCAGAAAATGTAGATGTGGTTCAAGAATTTGTTGAGGTATTTCCAGATGATTTACCGGGACTACCACCGAATCGAGAGATCGAATTTGTGATTGATGTTATGCCAGGAACTACTTCTATTTCTAAAGCACCATACCGAATGGCACCAACAGAATTGAAAGAGTTAAAAGTTCAATTGCAAGAATTGCTTGATAAGGGTTTTATTCGCCCTAGTTATTCTCCTTGGGAGCACCTGTGTTGTTCGTGAAAAAGAAGGATGGTACATTGCGGTTGTGCATTGATTATAGAGAGCTGAATAAGATAACAGTCAAGAATAAGTATCCACTCCCAAGAATAGATGATTTGTTTGATCAATTGCAGGGAGCATCTGTATTTTCTAAGATTGATTTGCGTTCTGGGTATCATCAATTGAAGATCAAGGAAGAAGACATACCAAAGACTGCATTCCGAACAAGGTATGGACATTATGAATTTCTAGTGATGCCTTTCGGTTTAACCAATGCCCCTGCAGCTTTTATGGATCTAATGAATAGGGTGTTCAAGCAATATCTCGATAAATTTGTGATTGTGTTTATTGATGACATCCTAATTTATTCACGTGATAAAGAAGAGCACAAGGAACATTTGAAGATTGTGCTGCAAGTTCTTAAAGAAAAACAGTTGTATGCTAAATTCAAGAAGTGTGAGTTTTGGCTTGAACAAGTGGTATTCCTAGGTCATGTAGTATCAAAGGATGGTATTTCTGTTGATCCGAGCAAGGTAGAAGCTGTCATTAAGTGGCCAACACCAACAAATGTATCAGAAGTAAGGAGTTTCTTGGATTAGCAGGGTACTATCGACGATTTGTTCAGGGGTTTCAAAGATAGCAACTCCAATGACAATGTTGACAAGAAAGAATGTGAAGTTCTTGTGGACCAATGCTTGTGAAAGAAGTTTTGAAGAACTGAAACAAAAATTGACTACAGCTCCTGTTCTTACCATTCCAACTGGAATTGGTGGATTCGTGGTGTATAGCGACGCTTCAAAAATGGTTTGGGTGCTGTTTTGATGCAAAATGGGAAGGTTATTGCCTATGCTTCAAGGCAATTGAAGGAATATTGAAAAGAATTATCCAACCCATGATTTGGAACTTGCTGCTGTGGTTTTTGCCTTGAAAATTTGGAGACATTATTTGTATGGTGAGAAGTGTGAGATATACACAGATCATAAGAGTTTGAAGTACTTCTTTACCCAAAAAGAGTTGAATATGAGACAAAGAAGATGGTTAGAACTTGTGAAGGATTATGATTGTGTGATCAACTATCATCCTGGTAAAGCGAATGTGGTTGCAGATGCATTGAGCAGAAAATCCACGTCTTCTCTTTTTGTTATACAAAAGTCAATATTACTGGATTTGCAGAGATTAGAGCTTGAAATTGTACCTAAAGGGAAAAAGTGTTTGTTGTCAGCCTTAGTGTTGAGACCTGTACTTCAAGATAGAATTAGAGAAGGTCAAAAGGTGGACACACATTTGTGTAGATTGAAAAGAATGATTGAGGTTGGAAAGAGGCCAGACTTCTCTATTACTGATGATGGAATTATTCGATATAAAGGGAGACTGTGTGTGCCGTTTGACAAGGCCATGAAAGGAGATATTTTAGAAGAAGCTCATACTACTCCTTACTCAGTACACCCAGGTAGCACAAAAATGTATAAGGACTTACAACAACATTATTGGTGGCCTAAAATGAAGAGAGATATAGCAAAATTTGTGGCTGAATGTCTAACTTGTCAACAAGTTAAGATTGAACATCAAAGACCATCAGGGTTGTTGAAGCCTTTGTTGATTCCAGAGTGGAAATGGGAGCACATTACAATGGACTTTGTGCTTGGATTACCTAGAACACAAAGGGGTATAATTCCATATGGGTGATTGTTGATAGATTAACTAAATCAGCCCATTTTCTTCCAGTGAAATCCACATACAATATGGACCAGTATGCTCAACAATATATTAAAGAGATAGTCAGGTTACATGGGGTGCCAGTTTCAATAGTGTCTGACAGAGATCCTAAGTTTACATCTACATTTTGGAAGAGCTTACACAGTGCCATGGGAACAAAACTTGCATTCAGTACAGCATTTCATCCACAAAGTGACGGGCAATCAGAAAGGGTTATTCAAATATTAGAGGATATGTTAAGAGCTTGTGTGCTAGATTTTCAAGGGAGTTGGGATGCAAAGCTTCCATTAGTGGAGTTTACTTATAATAATAGCTACCAATCAACAATTGGAATGGCGCCTTATGAAGCATTGTATGGAAGGAAATGTAGATCTCCAGTTCATTGGGATGAAGTTGGAGAACGAAGCCTACTTGGTCCAGAAATAGTTCAACATACCGCTAAGGTAGTGGAGAAGATACGAGAGAGAATGAAGATTGCGCAGAGTAGACAGAAAAGTTATGCAGATAAACGGAGAAAAGATCTAGAGTTTGCCATTGGGGATCATGTGTTCTTAAAAGTAGCTCCCATGAAAGGTGTTATGAGATTTGGAAAGAAAGGAAAACTCAGTCCAAGGTATGTCGGCCCATTCGAGATTCTCGAAAGAGTTGGTGATAAAGCTTATAGAGTGGCCTTACCTCCATCATTATCTACTGTTCACAATGTTTTCCATGTGTCTATGTTGAGAAAGTACATTTCAAACCCTTCTCATGTGTTGAGTTATGAACCGTTGGAATTGACTCATGATTTAGCCTATGAAGAGTTCCAGTGCAAATTCTAGATCAGAAGGAAAAAGAGTTGAGAACGAAAAAGATTCGACTTGTTAAAGTATTATGGAGGAATCATTCTGTAGAAGAGGCCACATGGGAAAGAGAAGAAGAAATGCAGAGCAAGTATTCGGAATTATTTGGTACGTCAAATTTCGAGGACGAAATTTTTATAAGGAAGGAAGGATTGTAATGCCCAATTCTCAATTCTCTCCTATATAGCCAATAATAAGCATTTTGCATGAATTTGCATCTAATCAATGTGCATTATTGAATTATGGCTTACAAATAGCATGATTGCACGAACATGAATAATTGTTATTATATGCTTCAGTTATGATTTAACATGCATTAGTACATGAAATATGAGATCAAACTTTCATTTCTTAATTTAACATATTCCTTAAGTGCCCTTTTTGCAGTGAAAAGCTCGGTATCTCGGTTAAGGAAGATTGATGTGTTGAATGGCATGAAATGAATTATTTGTATTGCTCCATACTAGTTATATGCTAAAGTGATTAATTGTCTAAATATTTACTTGAAATATGTTACATTGGCTAAGAACTAAAAGTATGCACAATGGTGCAATTTGATTGGTTGGTTGACTAGGTTGCATAAAACCATTCTAAACCGCATTGCACTTGATTATAACACCAAAGCATCAATTTTTGTCATCTCCTTAGCCCATGAACGTGGCTTTTGGCATGAGAAGACACCAAGCATGATGCAACCAATCATCACCCTCCACTTACCTCTCTTTGAAAGGTCAAAGAAATCATTTTCATCCATATTTCTTGTGGAAGCACCTCAAAAACGACCAGCCCTTATTCTCCTAAGTTTCTCCCAAATTTCTACACTCTCATACTCACAAAAGTTGAATTCAATCCATAGGAATCCATAGAACACAAGCTAGAACAAGTTTCCATCCTTTTAAGCTTGAAAACCGTTGATTTTGAAGCTTAAATCCAACTTAATCAAGGTATATTCTTTTTCAATGTTTCTTATGATGAATTTGTAGTATCTTGGATGGTTACATGTTTTAGTATGCTTTTGTAGGATTGAAAACTTAAGTAAGTTACACTTGAAGCCAAAACCAAGCTAGTTAAGCTAATTTTTAGCAAAATTGATAGTCTTGTGAAATTGTTTAATTTACTTGTTTCTATTGATTTTGTAATGCTTATATGGTGTTTGGAAGTTTCTTTGAATGATTGAAAACAATAGCAATTAGTTTGCTTAATTGAAGGTTAGAATCAATTTAAGTTAGAATCAAGTTTACGTCATTTTAATTCGGATTGTGTTCATGTTTTAGGGGCTGCCCTAATAATCATATTTGAATTATTAGTTATTTAATGGCTGCCCTAATGTTAAAATTTTTGAATTAGTAGTAAAATATGGAGTATGCATTGTTTTTAAGGTTATGTAATTGATATGTAATTCTTTACAAAAGATTGAAAAGTGTATATAAACTTTAACTAGAATAGACTAAATGATTTATAAAAAGGATATTAAATGGTACATGATTTGATTATGTTAGGCCTTTAACACATCCTATCTTCCAAAGAGATTGGCCTTTTCACCTAGCACAAAGTGGACTTGAGGTAAGTTGAAGCTTTCATTTGGTGTATCACAAGAATCATATAATGTTTGTTCATGTTTTAATGTGATTGTTGTTGTTTGTCAAATGATGTAATGTTTGATGCATTTATGGTTTATGAAGCATGATACTATTAAGAATATAATGAGGTTTTTGAAAAGGAAGTATGGTACTTGATTGATGGTCGGGTAGACGAGGGACGCGGGAGGGACCGGCGGACCCAACAAATGGTGGCAAATACTTGAGGTTGAAAAACCGGTATAGGAAAGCCACAATGAATGAGATAGAATACGGCTAATACCTGAGGTTGAAAGACCAAGTATGGAAACCCCGTATTAGTTCTCTTATTGGCCAATCATTATGAACAGGTTCCGAAAACTATGGTCTATCACTATTAGTTAGGTACCACACTTCAAGGGCCCTAAAGAATGATTTATGAATGAAAATTATTAAATAGAATATTGCATTTAATGATTTATGAGATGTGCATATATGTTATTTGTTATTGCATCAGTTTCACCTTACTGAGCCTTTAGCTCATTAGATTCATGTGATGCAGGTGGAAATGTACAGGTTTAGAGGTTGACTAAGTCTCTAGAGCGGCCGGACAGAGATTTGTTCATATGCCATGCTTCGACATGTTTTGTAGTTTATTTTGAAAACATAGTTTTGTTTTTAAATAAGCCGCTCTGTTATGGTTTTGTAAACAGATGTACTCAGTTTTGATATATGTATATGGTGTGTTAAAAATGATTCAAGTTCTTTCTCTTATAGCTAAGAATGGGAACTTTTATTAAAAACCATAACTCTAGTAAAGATGAAAAAAAAATTACATTTCTTGACTTAACTGTATCAGTTTTGTTAGGCTCTGCAGTTAGGTTAAGGGGTGTTACTCCACAATCTCAATCACATCACCGAAACAATCAATGTAAGTCTACTCCTAATGTTCCCTATTCTTTTCATAGGGTGGGAGAATTGGTGTTGAAATCTCCTCCAATAAAGCCAAGGTTGGCATCATTTTGATCAACAATATTTCTAAGTCCGTGCCATAGTCAAGCGACCCAATAATATCACATTTGCATAAATGCCATATAAAAGGAATGAAGAACGCATCAGATGTGACTATATTTCATGTGCAGAAATTGCTCTTGGTCGATTAATATTTTGCATTGGAATTCATGACTTACAAAACACCAAATCTTATTTGAGCAATTAGCGAAGACCTGTGAGAAGGCAAACCGCACGACACTAGAAGTACTGTCCAGCTGTACCTTTGGTTCCATAACAGCAAGGATCTTGATTCTGTGTAAGCGACAAAAATGTGTGTAAATGTTTTGTGTAGGTTCATTCCAATTCCCCTGATGTTCCAAACCATGAAATTCATAGACATTTATCATCAAGCAACATCATCTGTGTTTGCTCGAGTAATTCTACCCTTGAGCTTTAATGGCATTCTGTTTTTCTTTTCCCATCTTCATTTCTAAGTAAGGTTTTTGAAATGTGCTCATTTGACAAGCTTCTGTGATGCAGGGCCTTATATTTAGTTCCCCTCCTAACTGTGTCTGTCAACTCATCTTCTGGACTGTCTGAGCAGCATCCCTGTATCTCTGAGTAGATTTCATTCAGTAACAAATAGAAAATACACTTTTGCTGATTCTTTTTTTTTTTTTTTTCTGTTTTGTTTTGTTGCTTTGTTGGCTGTTTATTTTGTTCATTTCCATCTTCAACTATACACTTAGCTTGGGCATTAACAGTATAGGGGCTCTTTTTATCCTTGTACACAGCAACTGCAAAACTGCTGTTTTCCTCACCATACTCTGCTGTTTCCAGGCCCTCCCCACACCAATTATGAATCTGTCTCAAGTGTTGTGCAATAATTCCAGCCTCTTGCCCCTCTAAATTATGCTCCTCTTTTTTTCTTTTCTTGGAATGCTTTTTATCGAAAATATTCCTTTTTGTTAAGATTATTCCCCTTGGTAGATTTTCAGCTTTGTCAGTGTGCTTTGGCTGTGCCCTGTTCTCCTTGTTACCCTTCATCATCTGCTCAATTTGTTCACTGATCTGCACTTCTGTGATTGAGTTCAACTTATTTTTTTTAACATGTGCGATTCCCTCCCTGTCCATCTCCAAAACATCCTCGAAATCCAAAACTACATTTTCTGTTATCATATTTTCTGCCAAAATGATGTCCCCAGTTTGCACTATATCAACTGATTTAGTTGGTTGTTTTTCTCTTATCATGACCTTATGGAGTTTAGGTTCATTTTTATTAAGATTGATAGAGTTAAAAATAGAAACACCAACACTCACAACTCTCTTAGTTTCACACAAACTGCTATCTTCTTCTAAAATATTATCCCCCTTCTCAAACAATCCACACACATCATTATCCCCCAACACATTAACATTCTTCATCACACCATCCTCCCCCACTGGTGGATTAACATACTTAGAGCTTGGCCCAGCCACATCAACATAGTTTTGTATAACCTGTTTCTTACCTTTATTTTTGATAATTACCTTCTGAGGTTTCACTTCTTGACCTTTATTTGCAGCTTTTGATTTAACTGAACAAGGAGCATTGCCATTTCCATAACATGTAGATGTATCATGTCCCAGATGACTGCAGTCCGTGCAATAACGAGGAACATTCTCATAGATAATCTTTTATAAGATCATCTGTGAGCCAATGCCAAGGTAAACATTGTTCTTCAATGCTTTTCTAAGATCAACTTCAACACAGATTCGCCCGACACTAAGCTGAGTTTTATTAGCTGTTGGTTCATTAATTCAAAGTAGCTTTCCAATCAATTCAGCAATTGCCTTGAGAGCAGGTTTTTCAAATAAATACACAGGCAACTCCGGCAATCGAATCCAGACTGGGACTATGGCTGATTCCAACTTCAGATCGAATTGGGGCGACCACTTGAACAATCTCATTGGAAATCCATCAAAAACTATATCTTTCTCAGCCATAGCGTTGCATAATCAATATCATTTGAAAGTATTATCAAGATATGCTTGGAGTTTAAGACATAAACAGAATGACCGTCGGACAGCTTCAGGGCAGCAAATTATTGGTAGAGCTACTTCAATGGTGGCATCCTATGTGAAAATTTTCTAATCAGAGCAAATTGGAAGGGTTTCGAGAGTTTGGAGATTTCAGAGTTAGAAAATATGATTACCTCAGTGTTTTGGTATAAGGTACGAGTACCCAAGACAACTGAAGAATCAAGAATTAGAGATTTGCTGGAGGTTTGAGGTGAGAGGGTGGCGGAAGACGCCATGGCCATCGCTTTCGCGATGGCGGCGAATGAAAATATTGGCGATTTGGGCATTGGGTTAGGAATCGAAGACTCAGGATATAAGGAACTAACTAAGGTTGCCATGGGAGCAGGTGAGGAAGACTTAGATTAGGAAGGAGGTGAGTGCGAAAGATTAACAGTGGCTGAAAGTTTCAAATTAGGGCACGAAGCAGTGAAGTAGGGGAGGCTAGGGTGGGCACAATCGATTAAATAAAGTTAGGGCAAATGACTGTCAATACTGATGGGTGACTGAATGGGGGTTGAATTAGACAGGAAAGACGCCGATAGTTTGACGGAGGTGGAAATGGGTGTGAAATATGAGCAAAATTGACAAAGGGATCCTAAAGCAAAAATCAAAAAATAGATATAGATGGTTGAGAGGAAAGTGAGGGAGAGGTGATTAAGGGGTTCGAAAGGGAAAGGGAAAAAGAATGGGGCCATCGCTGGCATAAATGGCCGTGATGATGGGGTAGTCTGTAACTCTAAGGCAAATATCGACGGGGGTTCTCTATGGGTATTAGGATGAGGGTGTGAAGAAGAGGATCCATGGTAAAGCAAAATAAGTGCTGATGGTTGTTGGCCGTCAGAACTGACACCAGAACAAGTACGCTAGTAATGGTAATAATAGTCGGTGGGGATGATGACATGTAGGATAGGAACAGGGTTGAGGACAATGAATTTTTCTAAAGAGAGAAATTTAGAGAGAGATTTTTTTTAGTTTAGGGTTTAGGGTTTAGGGTTTAGGGTTTTTTTTGTTACCATTCTTTTTAATTACTTTTCACAACCACCTAATACTACAAGTTTCAACAATCAGAAATACAACCTGCCCTTGTCAAGGTCAGTAATTAAAGGATTAACACACAGATAAAGCTACTATTAAAGGTTAGTGATTACACACCATTAAAATGACATTTGGATTGTGTCATGATATCAGTAGTCACCTTCTCCAAGAGCCCAGTCATGTCTATCAGTAGTAAGCTTGCTGGTAAGCAGGTGCCATCCCATTGCTGTATCCTCCATAAGCAGGAAAATTCATCGGGGAGACCGGGTATGATCCAACAATGGCTGGTGGGGGAGCCTCAGGGGAGTAAGCATAAGGAGGACTCCTGCTTCCATGCCCATAGACAGCAGGCACTGCAGGGTAAGCTGGGACTGCAGTAGGGTACTGGGTGTGTGAAGGAGATCTGATGTATGTTGGAGGAGATGGGAAAGAGGAGACATAGGCATTTGTTGAACGGCCTGCCTTGGCTGGAGGCATGGGGCCTCCATTGCTAGCTCGTGTTCTTTTAGCTGCGGGGCTTGCTGGCTTTTTCTTCTCAATCTTAGCCTTCTCTAATTGTTTAAGGCGCTTCTTAAGGTTTTCTGGTGGGAATTCAGCCTCAAGTTTGTATTCTTCAATGCATTTGAGAACAGCACGAATAGCTGATTGCTCTTTCTTGGCAGCCATATACGCAGCATGGTCTAAATTATCGGGATCCTCCAAAATCAATGTAGCCGCCTTTTTTGCATCTTTCAGAAAAGCCTTCAGCAGTAGGACAAGGGGGAATTTGTCAGCATGGCCAACTTCATATGTAAAATGTACAACATCAACATGTTGTCCCCTTCCAATTAATTCTTCGATCATATCGGGCATCTTATCGCCAAGGCCAAGAGAAACAGCAAGCTTGGGCATCTGTTTCCTCCACGCGGACGCCACCACAAGCTTCCTATACAAATCTACATCCTCCTCCTTCACAATTCCAAAAGTCACCAAATGCTGCAAGAAAGTATGCACATCAGGTGTCTTTATATTCTCAATCCCACCCCTCTCCTCCAAGCTCTTCTTCCACATTTCAGCTATCTCCTCCGCCTTCCCTTTAATGCTCGGGGTTACCAGCATCCTCTCTTTCCCCAATACAGGATCCACCATTATTGGAATCAGAGACTCCAACAACAACACGCACGCCCACCCCAAATCGTAACTATTACTAGTACTATTACTTGCCAACGAAAAAACCTCAAAGATCGCTTCCAAAACTAATCTCGGTGGATCGACATAATCAGCCAAGGCTTTCGGCAATTTTGATCTGAATAACTCCAGTTCCTTCTTCCGAGAGATAACAAAGATCCAGAACCCTTTTGCCGCCATCTTATGGCAAAAGCTTTTCAATTTCATCAACAAACCTTCCGAATTATCAACTTTTGGCTCCTCAATTTGGCCATCAGCACCCGAAACTGCGAATGAGATAGACATTTTTATCATTTTCTCTAGCATTTCGAAAGCAATCGATATGGATTTAGAAATGGATGACTCGCGAGTGTCGAGAGCTTACAGAGACTACTGAGTCTCATTGTTCAATGCTTGGAACATGGCCTGGAGAGCATCGGACTTTTTGATGAGGTCTTGCTCCAGAGATGAGAAATGATCGAAGAGTTCTTTCCAAAGGAGAGTGCAGCTCATCATCAATGAGGTTTGTCGCTGAAAATTGTTAAAACTCAACGGCGGTGGATATGTCAACTCACTTGGATCGGGTAACGAACCCATTGTGAGAGGAGGGACTTCAGATTGAGTTAGGAAACTCAGGGGAAAATTAAACCCTAAGGAAATTCTAGAGAGAGAGACTGAGTTTTAGGGTTTTAGGATTTAGGGTTTAGGGTTTTAGGGTTTGGGGTTTGGGGGTCAGGGTTTAGGGTTGAGGGTTGAGGGTTCAGGGTTCAGGGTTCAGGGTTTAGGGTTTAGGGTTTAGGGTTCAAGGTTCAGGCTTCAGGCTTCAGGGTTCAGGCTTTAGGGTTCAGGCTTCAGGGTTTAGGGTTCAGGGTTTAGGGTTTAGGGTTTAAGATTTAGGGTTTAGGGTTTAGGGTTTTTAAAAAAAAAAAACACCCAGCGGGTGGGGAGTTAAGGCATCGACCCCCAACCTGTCTATATATCGATCAAAAAAAATAGTACACCAAGTTTTACAAAAGTGAACAAAAGTGAAACGAGGAGTACTACTCCTTTACCAAAAGCTGTGTAAACGGAAGAAAATACAAAAAGCAAATCAAAGGTAAACAAACTATACTATCCCAAAATCATCTGAGTCTGAATGAAGGTATACCCATCTGATCGACTCTGAGAAGCCCGGTGATCGGTCCTGTGAGTTGGGACGGACTAAAAACTTTGGATGTCCGAGTGCTGCATGCCTCATTAGCAAGAAAGTCTGCAATTGTGTTTTCTTCCCTGTAGATGTGCGTGATGCGAATGTGCATTTGACTCATTATGAACTTGCTTTTACTTAACATTTCTTGAAGCCTCCAATTACCTTTTGCCGTATTGGATGAGACGAGATTGATGATGGTTTTAGCGTCCATTTCGATCCACAAGTTTGCAATCCCAAGTCCTTTTGTGAGCTCAAGGCCTTTCATAAGAGCAAAAATTTCAGCATGTATGCTGTTTTGATTGCCAATGAATTCGAAGTATGCAACGGCGACATTTCCACGATGATCTCTTATTACGCCGCCCGCTCCAGCTTGTCCCGTTTCCCCTTTGGCAGCTCCATTCGAGTTAAGTTTGAACCACCCAACTTGTGGTTTTTTCCAAAGAACTTGCTGCGCTTTTTTGATTTTCTCCATTGGAAAGTTGAAATCAAAAGTTCTTGCAATTTCCATGTCGCCTCGCCAAAGCTTCCTATATATTTTCCTGTATTTAAAAAGATAAAAGAGATGATCATATATTTTCCGAATGACTCTATGTGCATGAAAACCTTTATTTCTATATTTTTCATTGTTTCTCTCTATCCATAAAAACTAAAATATGAGAAGGGGGATGATGGTACAAATATGAATGGAATGCGAAAAAGGGGTGGAGAGTTTCCAGTATTGGAGGAGAAGGATTGGATTTTCAGTTTGGGGATGTCGAATTTTGAAGAGAAGAGCGAAGTGATCCCATACAACCCTAGCTTGATCCCCCGTGATGAAGAGATGAGGTGTGGATTCGATTGAAGAGGAGCAGCAGTGGCATTTAGAAGCAAGGTTAAAACCCTTTTCTTGAAGTCTAGTATCAGCTGGAATCCAATTGTTTATGAGTCTCCAAAAAAATATAGACATGGTGGGAGTGAATTGGTTGCACCACAAGTCCCTAAAAATCTGCCTTTCTATTTTGCTGCTGCGAATCAGCTCCCAGGCTGAAGCAATCGAGAAATCTCCATTGGCGGACAGCTTCCACTTCATTTCATCTTTAGCAGTTTCAGAAATAGGAATATCGCAAATCATTCTAGTCATATGCTGAGGCAGAAGTTGATCAAGTTTGCTGTCGTTCCACTGCCCGTTGCGCCAGAAACAATTCACTGAACTGTACCCCATCAAATCCCATTGAATGAGAGTTGCAAGCGGGGCTCGCCAACCCAATGATCTTGCTAAAAGTAAACCTGACCATCTCCTAATACCCAAAAAGTGTTATCTTCAGCAATTTGACGAACTTTGCACATACGTTTCCAAGTAGCACTGTCATGCACCGAGAGTTTAACCGCTCCGGGGTATAAGCAGCCACAGTATTTAAATTGCATGAATTCAGCCCATAAAGAAGAAAGTACTCTAAATCTCCACCATAATTTAAGGGAAAAAGCTTGAACCATATCCGTGAGTTTGCGAACTCCAAGACCACCCTCTTTAAATGGTTGACAAATGTTATCCCATGAAACCCAATGCATTCTTTTATGTTCGCCGTAATTTCCCCAAAAAAACCTTGCCATAATCTGATCAATAATGTGTATGACCCTTTTAGGTGGTTGTAAAACTTGCAAGAGATGGATAGGCATAGTAGTTAGAGTGCATTTTATCAAGGCCAGCCTGCCTCCATGAGATAACATTGATTTTTCCCAACCTTGAAGCTTACATCTCATTTTGCAAATCAAGTCTTGGAATAGGGAGCATTTCTTATTGCCTTTGTAGAGTGGAGCTCCTAAGTATATAACCGGGAGATGTTTAGGAGAGAAACCAGTGATGAATTAAAGTCTTTGCGTCATGAGGTTGGAGGATTTATTGCTGATAATAAAGGAGCTTTTTTCCTTATTAATCAGCTGTCCAGATGCTGCACAATAATTTTCCAAGATCCCCATGATCTTCCTCAGCCCCTTCTTGCCATAGTTTGTGAAGATAATGATGTCGTCAGCATAAGCCAGATGAGAAATAGGCAGTCCGCCATTACAAAAGTATCTCATTTCCTTAAGGTTTTGGAACTCCATTTCCAGCTTCCTTGATAAAAAATCAGCAGCAATAATGAATAATGATGGGGATAAGGGATCTCCCTGGCGAAGCCCTCTACTCGACTTAAAAAAACCTGATGAGGTTCCATTGATAAAAACAGAAAACCAGCAGTTTTCGATGCATTGCTTAATTAGCTCAATCCCTTGATCCGGAAAACCCATCTTACTCAGCACTTTGTACAAGAAATTCCACTGAACTCTATCATAAGCTTTGTTCATGTCCAGTTTAAGGGTGACATTGTCATATTTATTTTTGGCATTTAACGAATGCATCATTTCCTGAGCTAAAAGAATATTATCACTAATGATCCGCCCTTTAACAAAACCACTTTGTGAAGGGGAAATAATTTTTGGAAGGATGTTCGACAGTCTGTTGCTTAGAATCTTGGCGATGATTTTGTTTGTCACATTGCATAAACTAATCGGCCTAAAATCACTTCATGTTTTCGAATTTTCTATTTTAGGAATCAAGATGAGGGATGGTGCGATGTAACTCCGAGCATGGAATTTCCAGCAAAGAAATCCTCCATTACTTCTACGATATCTGATTGGATGATGTCCCAACAGTATTGAAAGAAGAAAGCTGAAAAACCGTCCGGACCAGCAACACTGTCTGCTTCCATTTCAAAAATTGCCTGCTTAATTTCATCAATATTAGGGGAAGAACAGAGGGTGTCAGTCTGCAGCTGATGATGGATTGGCCGAATGCAGTCAAGACTCTCTCCCAGCAGTTCCGGAATGTCATTAGTGAGGAGGTTTTGGAAGTATGCAGCAGCCGATTTGCTGATTTCCTCTGGATCAGTAATTTGAGCTCATTCATATGCGATTGAGAAAATTCTGGTTTGGTTTCTTTTTTTCTTCACTAAGGAATGAAAAAACTTAGTGTTTCTTTCACCTTCATCAATCCATCTACATGCTGCCTTCTGTCTCCAATAATCCTCCTCGAGGTTTAGGGTTTAGTTTAGGGTTTAGGGTTTAGGGTTTAGGGTTTGCGTTTAGGGTTCAGTTTTTGGGTTTAGAGTTTAGGGTTTAGGGTTTAGGGTTTAGGGTTCAGTTTAGGGTTTAGGGTTTAGGGTTTAGGGTTTAGGGTTTAAGGTTTAGGGTTAGGGTTTAGGGGTTTATGGTTTTGGGTTTAGGGTTTTAGGGTTTAGGGTTCAGGGTTTAGGGTTATAGGGTTTAGGGTTTAAGATTTAGGGTTTAGGGTTTAGGTTTAGGGTTTAGGGTTTAGGTTTAGGGTTCAGGGTTCAGGTTTAGGGTTTAGGGTTTAGGGTTTAGGGTTCAGGGTTCAGGTTTAGGGTTTTAGGGTTTAGGGTTTAGGGTTTAGGGTTTAGGGTTTAAGGGTTTAGGGTTCAGGGTTTAGGGTTTAGGGTTAGGGTTTAGGGTTTAGGGTTTAGGGTTAA
>CM033111.1:1489199-1530179 GCA_019321725.1 Paulownia fortunei
ATTAGATTTTTTAAATTGAAAAAATATTTATAATTACAGTGTAAAAAATAAATAACATAAAGTAGTTAATATCTATTATGTACATACGTGTATTAAAGTATAATATAATAATATATATGAAAGAAATGATATAAATAATTATACTAACTTATTCGCAAAGTGATGACTAATAAGTAATAGTAACTAATAATCGCATTAAATAATTATCATAAATAATAAATAATAATAATATTGACTAAATATCATAAAAGAACTTTAGTAGATAAAAGTTTAATGAGTGAAATAATAAATAGTACAAAAACACACAAATTTATGGCAAAAACCATTTTAACATGTACATATGATAATAAAAATTAAATATATTCACATTAATTAAATATTATGACTAATAAATTAAGCAATGAAATTAAATTTTAAATCATCTTTAAATAGGAAAACTATTTTGAATTATAATGTAGAAAAAAGAATTATTAACTTCCCTAAATAAAATAAAAAACTTAATAGCATTAAAAACTTAAATTTAATATTGTTAGTTATTAAATTATTATAAATAAAATATCATGATTGAAGTATATCAAAATAACAAATACTGAATAATAATACAAAGAATAAATATTTAAAATATTAGATTTTTTAAATTGAAAAAATATTTATAATTACAGTGTAAAAAATAAATAACATAAAGTAGTTAATATTATTATGTACATACGTGTATTAAAGTATAATATAATAATATATATGAAGAAATAATATAATAATATATACTTAACTTATTCGCAAAGTGATGACTAATAAGTAATAGTAACTAATAATCGCATTAAATAATTATCATAAATAATAAATAATAATAATATTGACTAAATATCATAAAAGAACTTTAGTAGATAAAAGTTTAATGAGTGAAATAATAACTAGTACAAAAACACACAAATTTATGGCAAAAACCCATTTTAACATGTACATATGATAATAAAAATTAAATATATTCACATTAATTAAATATTATGACTAATAAATTAAGCAATGAAATTAAATTTTAAATCATCTTTAAATAGGAAAACTATTTTGAATTATAATGTAGAAAAAACAATTATTAACTTCCCTAACTAAAATAAAAAACTTAATAGCATTAAAAACATAAATTTAATATTGTTAGTTATTAAATTCATTATAAATAAAATATCATGATTGAGTATATCAAAATAACAAATACTGAATAATAATACAAAGAATAAATATTTAAAATATTAGATTTTTTTAATTGGAAAAATATTTATAGTTATTGTGTAAAAAATAAATAACATAAATTAATTAATATTTTAACTCTATTATGTACATACTGTTTATTAAAGTATAATATAATAATATATCTGAAAGAAATAATATAAATAATAAATACATAAGTTATTCGCAAAGTGATTACTAATAAGTAATAGTAACTAATAATCGTATTAAATAATTATCATAAATAATAAATAATAATAATATTGAATAAATGTCATAAAAGAACTTTAGTAGATAAAAGTTTAATGAGTAAAATAAAGAATAGTACAAAAACACACAAATTTATGGCAAAAACCCATTTTAACATGTACATATGATAATAAAAATTAAATATATTCACATGAATTAAATATTATGACTAATAAATTAAGCAATGAAATTAAATTTTAAATCATCTTTAAATAGAAAAACTATTTTGAATTATAATGTAGAAAAAACAATTATTAACTTCCCTAAATAAAATAAAAAACTTAATAGCATTAAAAACTTAAATTTAATATTGTTAGTTATTAAATTAATTATAAATAAAATATCATGATTGAAGTATATCAAAATAACAAATACTGAATAATAATACAGAGAATAAATATTTAAAATATTAGATTTTTTTAATTGGAAAAATATTTATAGTTATTGTGTAAAAAAGTAAATAACGTAAAGTAATTAATATTCTAACTCTATTATGTACATACTGTGTATTAAAGTATAATATAATAATATATATGAAAGAAATAATATAAATAATAAATACATAAGTTATTCGCAAAGTGATTACTAATAAGTAATAGTAAAAAAAAAAAAAACCTTTAATTCCACGTTTAAATTTAAATTATACGCATTAGATATTATAAATAAAACCTTTTGATACCTTCCGAGAAATTAAAATGTGTTTACTTTTAAAATATTGAACTCTTACTTATTTTATTATTTTTATTGAATTTTTTTAAAGTTTTAAATTTTTTAAATAGTTTATAATTTTGAGTTATTGTGCTAGTACAAATTAGTATATAACTTTAAATTACATTTCAAATAATATAGAGAAATATTTAATTGCCACTAATAATAACAATAAATAAAAAGACAAAAAGAATTGCATTGTTAATGGATTTTAGAATTTTAGAATATCTATATATTGCTTCGTTACTCGAAATAAAAACTATTTAATACTAGCAGAGGAATCAAAATATATATACCTTAAAAATATTCGTAACAAATTTTTTGTTACTGTACTTAATTGAATTCAATTTTTTAGATTTAAATTTTTTTAATTATTTATATTTGGAATAATTGTGCCCGTAAAATTTACTATATACATTTAAATTAAATATCATAAAATAAAATAAAAACTTTAATTACACTTTCAATATTAATGTATTTATAATGCATTTTTTTAATATTTTAAATTTTTTAAAAAAAATTATGTTTTTTTTTAATTAATGTGCTGGTAAGATTTTGTATATACTTTAAAATTACATGCCATAAATAAATAAAACTTTTAATTCCATATTTAAATTTAAATATACACATAAGATATTATAAATAAAACCTTTTAATACCTCCAAGGAATTAAAATGTATTTACTTTTAAAATATTGAACACATGTTCTTTATTTTATTAATTTTATTGCATTTTATGTTTTAAATTTTTTAAATATTTTTATATTTTTGAGTTATTGTGCTAGTACAAATTAGTATATAACTTTAAATTACATTTCAAAAATATAAAAAAAATCAATTTTTAAATCTTTTAAATCTACTAATTTGCTACTAACAGCAACAATAAATAAAATATTATAGATCAATATTTCGAAGTTGAGTTATTTGTATATTTCAACCTAATACTATCTAAAAAATTAAAATTTATTTTTAATTAAAATGTTCAATAGATATTATGGAATTAAAATATATTTACTTTTAAAATATTCAATAAACATTAATTATTTTTTATTCAATTTACATTGCAATTTTTATCATTTTAATTTTTTAAAAACTATATTTTTAAGTTATTGTGCTAGTAAGATTTTGTGTATATTTTAAAATTACATGCCATAATATAAAAAAAACCTTTAATTCCACATTTAAATTTAAATTATACACATCATATATTATAAATAAAACCTTTTAATACCTTCCGAGGAATTAAAATGTATTTACTTTTAAAATATTGAACACATGTTATTTATTTTATTATTTATATGGCCTTTTTTTAAGATTTTAAAATTTTAAATATTTTATATTTTGAGTTATATGCTAGTACAAATTAGTATATAACTTTAAATTACATTTCAAAAAATATAAAAAAATTAATTTTTAAATCTTTTAAATCTACTAATTTGCTACTAACAGCAACAATAAATAAAATATTATAAATCAATATTTCGAAGTTGAGTTATTTGTATATTTCAACCTAATACTATCTAAAAAATTAAAATTTATTTTTAATTAAAATGTTCAATGGATATTATGGAATCAAAATATATTTACTTTTAAAATATTCAATAAACATTAATTATTTTTTATTCAATTTACATTGCATTTTTATCATTTTAATTTTTTTTTTAAAAACTATATTTTTAAGTTATTGTGCTAGTAAGATTTTGTGTATATTTTAAAATTACATGCCATAATATAAAAAAACCTTTAATTCCACATTTAAATTTAAATTATACACATCATATATTATAAATAAAACCTTTTAATACCTTCCGAGGAATTAAAATGTATTTACTTTTAAAATATTGAACACATGTTATTTATTTTATTATTTATATGGCCTTTTTTTTAGATTTTAAAATTTTAAAATATTTTATATTTTGAGTTATTATGCTAGTACAAATTAGTATATAACTTTAAATTACATTTCAAAAAATATAAAAAAAAATCAATTTTTAAATCTTTTAAATCTACTAATTTGCTACTAACAGCAACAGTAAATAAAATATTATAGATCAATATTTCGAAGTTGAGTTATTTGTATATTTCAACCTAATACTATCTAAAAAATTAAAATTTATTTTTAATTAAAATGTTCAATAGATATTATGGAATTAAAATATATTTACTTTTAAAATATTCAATAAACATTAATTATTTTTTATTCAATTTACATTGCAATTTTTATCATTTTATTTTTTTTTTAAAAAACTATATTTTTAACTTATTGTGCTAGTAAGATTTTGTGTATATTTTAAAATTACATGCCATAATATAAAAAAACCTTTAATTCCACATTTAAATTTAAATTATACACATCATATATTATAAATAAAACCTTTTAATACCTTCCGAGGAATTAAAATGTATTTACTTTTAAAATATTGAACACATGTTATTTATTTTATTATTTATATGGCCTTTTTTTTAGATTTTAAAATTTTAAAATATTTTATATTTTGAGTTATTATGCTAGTACAAATTAGTATATAACTTTAAATTACATTTCAAAAAATATAGAAAAATATTTAATTGCCACTAACAATAACAATAAATAAAAAGACAAAAAGAATTGCATTGTTAATAGATTTTAGAATGTTAGAATATCTGTATATTGCTTAGTTACTCGAAATAAAAACTATTTAATACTATCACAGGAATCAAAATATATATACCTTAAAAATATTCATTACAAATTTTTTGTTACTATACTTAATTGATTTCAATTTTTTTAGAATTTAATTTTTTTAATTATTTATATTTGGAATTATTGTGCCCGTAAAATTTTCTATATACATTTAAATTAAATATCATAAAATAAAAAAACCTTTAATTACACTTTCAACATTAATGTATAGACTTTAGTTATTCAAAATAGAAACTATTAAATACAATCAACAAAAATGTGTGTACTTTAGAATTAATGATTACAAATTATTTTTTTATTTTTCATTTTATTGCATTTTTATTAAATTTTAAAATATTTAAATATTTCTATTTTTTGAATTATTGTGCTATTGAAATTGATTTACACTGCATCTTTGTTAGGTTTTTTGCTTTTTATATTTTAGTAAATTCTTTAGTTATATTAAGAAAAAAGAATTTAATCCCCTTAATAATCATACTTTTGAATTTAGAAAAATATTTTAATTAGTCTAAGACTTATATCTTAAAGTTAAATTAATTATATATTTCACCTAAATACTATCTACGGAATCAAATACATATACGTTTAAAATATTCAAAACCTATATTGTAACTTTTCATTTAATTCATATTGAATTTTTAAGGTTTGAAATTTTAAATGTTTACATTTTTTTTTTATTGTGCTCGTGGAATTTAGTATATTATTATTCAATAAATATAAAAAAATAGAGGAAAATATTTAAAATTAAAATGTATAATTTAGTTATTCTAAATAAAAACTCTTTAATACTATATAAGGAATTAAAATATATTTAATTATAAAATAATTATCACATATATTTTACTTTTGTTTTTAATTTTAGTTGTGTTTATTAGATTTTAAATTTTTTAAATATTTATATTTATGAGTTATTGTGCTGGTAAAATTTTGTATATTCTATTAAATTAAATTTCATTAAATAAAAAAATTATTTAAAATATTTTTTTATTAAATATTTAAATTTACCTCAAACAAAATAATAAATATGAAAGACAAAAATAAGACAATGTATTCCTACTACTCTTCCTTTAAATTTATAAGTTATGTTTTAAGTTTGTATTTATATTTAATAATCATCTTAGTGCGCTAAAAATCTAATTAAAATAGAATTAAATTTATTTTTAATTATTATAGATCAATATTTCAAAGTTGAACTAATTATATATTTCAACCAAATACTATCTAAAAAAATAAAATTTATTTTTTATTAAAATGTTCAATACATATTATGGAATTAAAATATATTTACTTTTAAAATATTCAATAAACAATAATTATTTTTTATTCAGTTTACAATGCATTTTTCAATATTTTAATTCTTTTAAAAAAATTATATTTTTAAGTTATTGTTCTAGTAAGATTTTGTATATATTTTAAATTACATGCCATAAAATAAATAAAAACCTTTAATTCCACATTTAAATTTAAATTATACACATTAGATATTATAAATAACACCTTTTAATACCTTCCGAGAAATTAAAATGTATTTACTTTTAAAATATTGAACTCATGTTATTTATTTTATTATTTTTATTATTTTTTTTAAAGTTTTAAAGTTTAAATTTTTTAAGTTTTTATATTTTTGAGTTATTGTGCGATTACAAATTAGTATATAACTTTAAATTACATTTCAAAAAATATAGAAAAATATTTAAGTGGCACTAACAATAACAATAAATAAAAAGGCAAAAAGAATTGCATTGTTAATAGATTTTAGAATTTTAGAATATCTATATATTGCTTAGTTACTCTAAATAAAAACTATTATTAATACTATCAGAGGAATCAAAAAATATATATACCTTAAAAATATTCGTTATAATTTTTTTGTTACTATACTTAATTGATTTCAATTTTTTAGAATTAAATGTTTTTAATTATTTATATTTAGAATTATTGTGCCCGTAAAATTTACTATACACATTTAAATTAAATATCATAAAATAAAAAAATCTTTAATTACACTTTCAACATTAATGTATTTACAATGCATTTTTTTAATATTTTAAATTTTTTAAAATAATTATATTTTTAAGTTATTGTGCTAGTAAGATTTTGTATATATTTTAAAATTACATGCCTTAAAATAAACAAAAAACTTTTAATTCCATATTTAAATTTAAATTATACACATTAGATATAAATAAAACCTTTTAATACCTTCCGAGGAATTAAAATGTATTTACTTTTAAAATATTGAACACATGTTCTTTATTTTATTATTTTTATTGCATTTTTATGTTTTAAATTTTTTAAATATTTTATATTTTTGAGTTATTGTGCTAGTACAAATTAGTATATAACTTTAAATTACATTTCAAAAATATAAAAAAAATTAATTTTAACATTTTAAATCTACTAATTTGTTACTAACAGCAACAATAAATAAAATGTTATAGTTTAATATTTCAAAGTTGAGTTATTTGTATATTTCAACCTAATACTATCTAAAAAATTAAAATTTATTTTTTATTAAAAATGATGAATTGATATTATGGAATTAAAATATATTTACTTTTAAAATATTCAATAAACATTAATTATTTTTTTATTCAATTTACAATGCATTTTTTAATATTTTAATTTTTAAAAAAAAACTATATTTTTAAGTTATTGTGCTAGTAAGATTTTGTATATACTTTAAAATTATATGCCATTAAATAAAAAAAACCTTTAATTCCACATTTAAATTTAAATTATATAGATCATATATTATAAATAAAACCTTTTAATACCTTCCGAGGAATTAAAATGTATTTACTTTTAAAATATTGAACACATGTTATTTATTTTATTATTGTTTTGGCCTTTTTTTTAGATTTTAAAATTTTAAAATATTTTATATTTTTGAGTTATTATGCTAGTACAGATTAGTATATAACTTTAAATTACATTTCAAAAAATATAGAAAAATATTTAACTGCCACTAACAATAACAATAAATAAAATGACAAAAAGAATTGCATTGTTAATAGATTTTACAATTTTAGAATATCTATATATTGCTTATAGTTACTCGAAATAAAAACTATTTAATACTATCACAGGAATCAAAATATATATACTTTAAAAATATTCGTTACATATTTTTTTTACTGTACTTAATTGATTTCAAGTTTTTAGAATTAAATTTTTTTAATTATTTATATTTGGAATTATTGTGCCTGTAAAATTTTGCTATATACATTTAAATTAAATATCATAAAATAAAAAAACCTTTAATTACACTTTCTACATTAATGTATAGACTTTAGTTATTCAAAGTAGAAACTATTAAATACAATCAACAAAAATATGTGTACTTTAGAATTAATGATTACAAATTATTTATTTATTTATTTATTTTATTGTTTTATTAAATTTTAAAATATTTAAATATTTCTATTTTTTGAATTATTATGCTAGTAAAATTTACTATGTACTTTTTAAATTAAATTTTATAAAATATAGAAAATCCTTCAGTAAATTATACACATCAGATATTATAAATAAAACCTTTTAATACCTTTTGAGGAATTAAAATGTATTTACTTTTAAAAAATTGAACACATGTTATTTATTATATTATTTTTATTGCATTTTTTAAGATTTAAGTTTTTTTAAATATTTTATATTTTTTAGTTATTGTGCTAGTGCAAAATAGTAAACTGTAAATTACATTTCAAAAAATATAGAAAAAAATTCAATTTTAAAACTTTAAATGTACTAAATTGCCACTAACAATAATTAGAATACGTAAATTAGAAATGGGTACCAACACCCCGAGTAATTTTTTCAAGTTTTTTAATATTAATTAATATTAAAAGTAGGAGAGTATTTTTCATCATAGTAGATTAGGAAAATTAAGTTCTTTAGAACTTATACATTTAAAAGGAAAAAAAATTAGTTAAATTACAAATTGAATATGTAAACAAGAAATGTACACCAACATCCTGAGTAAATTTTTCAATTTTCAATCCTAATTAACGATAAAAGTGGAAATGTATTTTTCCCCACTTAAAAGAAAAAAGGTTTTCTCTGAAATTATATAGTTAAACAGAAAAAATAATTCAGTTAAACTATATTATGAATATGTAAATAAAAAATGAGTACCAACATTCCAAGTACTTTTTTAAATTTTCTTGATCTTAATTGACATTAAAAGTAGGAAAGTATTTTTCCTCTTTCTAACACCAATATCATAGTAGATTAAAAAAACTAAGTTCTTTTAGAAATTATACATTTAGAAGGAATAAAAAAAACAAGTTAAATTCTAAATTGAATATATAAACTAGAAATGGGTGTCAACATCTTGAGTACTTTTTTCAAGATTTAATCCTAATTAACTATAAAAGTAGAAATATATTCTTCCTCACTTTAAAGAAAAAAGGTTTTCTCTAAAATTATACAGTTAATAATTAAATTAAACTAAAAATTTGAATAAGTAAATAAGAAATGGGCACCAACATCTCGAGTACTTTTTTCAAATTTTTAATATTAATTATTATTAAAAGTAGGAAAATATTTTTTATTTTTCAAACACCAATGTCATAGTAGATTAGAAAAATTATGTTCTTTTAGAACTTATACATTTAAAAAAAATCCAATTCAATTATAAATTGAATATGTAAAAAAGAAATGTGTACCAACATCCTGAGTAGTTTTTTTCAATTTTCAATCTGAATTAACTTTAAAAGTAGTAATGTATTCTTCCTCACTTAAAAGAAAAAAGATTTTCTCTGAAATTATACAGTTAAACGAAAAAAATAATTCAGTTAAACTATAATTTTAATATGTAAATAATAAATGGGCACCAACATCCTAACTAGTTTTTTTTAAATTTTTTAATCTTAATTGTCATTAAAGTTGGAAAGGATTTTTCCTCTTTCTAACACCAATGTCATAGTAAATTAAAAAAATTAAGTTCTTTTACAAATTATACAATTAAAATGAATAAAAAAAACAATTTAAATTCTAAATTGAATACATGAACAAGAAATGGGTACCAACAACCAAAGTTATTTTTTCAAATTTTAATCATAATTAACAATAAAAGTTGAAATGTGTTATTCCTCTCTTAAAAAATTAGGTTTTCTCTAATATTATATAGTTCAATGGAAAAAAGATTCAGGTAAACTATAATTTGAATATATAAATAAGAAATGGCTACCAACATCCTGAGTAGTTTTACTAATTTTTTTAGTCTTAATTAACATTAAAGGTTGGAAAGTACTTTTCATCTTTCAAACACCAGTACCATAGTAGATTAGAAAAATTAAGTTCTTTTACAACTTATACATTTAAAAGGAAAAAAACTATTAAATTATAAGTTGAATATGTAAACAAGAAATGAGTACAAACATCCAGAGTAGTTTTTTCATTTTTTTTAATCATAATTAACAATAAAAGTAGAAATATATTCTTCCTCCATTTAAAAAAAAAAAGTTTTCTTTGAAATTGTACAATTAAAAGGAAAAAAAATTCAATTAACCTACAAATTGAATATATAAATAAGAAATGTGTACAAACATCCCGAGTAGTTTATTTGAATTTTTAAATCTTAATGAACATTAAAAATAGGAAAGTATTTTTTCCCCTTTCAAATACCAGTGTCAAAATAGATTAGAAAAATTAAGTTCTTTAAAAACTTACACATTTAAAAGGAAAAAAAAACTTTAAAATGAATATGTAAACAAGAAACGGGTACAACATTCTGAGTGGGTTTTTAAATTTTTAATCCAAGTACAAATGTATTCTTCTTCTCTTAAAAAAATAAGTTTCCTCAAAAGTTGTAGATTTAAACCAAAAAAATAATTCAGTTAAACTGTAATTTGAATATGTAATTAAAAAATGAGTACCAACATCTCAAATAGCTTTTTCAACATTTTTAATCTTAATTAATATTAAAAGTAGGAAAATATTTTTTCTCTTGCGAACACCAATATCATAGTAGATTGGAAAAATTAACTTTTTTTAGAACTTACACAACTAAAAGGAAGAAAAAATCATTTAAATTATAAATTGAATATGTAAACAAAAAAACCAGTACTAACATCCTGAGTAGGTTTTTCAGTTTTTAATCTTAATTAATGATAAAAGTAGAAATGTATTCTTCCTCACTTAAAAGAAAAAAGATTTCTCTGAAATTACACAGGTAAACAGAAAAAATAATTCAGTTAAACTATAATAGGAATATATAAATAAGAAATGGGTACCAATATCCCGAGTAGTTTTTTTTAATTTTTTAATCTTAATTAACATTAAAAGTTGGAAAGTATTTTTTCCACTTTCTAACATCAATGTCATAGTAGATTAAAAAAATTAAGTTCTTTTAGAAATTATACATTTAAAACAAAAAAAACAAGTTAAATTCTAATTTGAATATATAAATAAGAAATAGGTACCAACATGCAGAGTAGTTTTTTTCAAATTTTAATCATAATTAACAATAAAAGTTGAAATGTGTTATTCCTCTCTTAAAAAAATTAGGTTTTCTCTAATATTATATAGTTCAATGGAAAAAAGATTCAGGTAAACTATAATTTGAATATATAAATAAGAAATGGCTACCAACATCCTGAGTAGTTTTACTAATTTTTTTAGTCTTAATTAACATTAAAGGTTGGAAAGTACTTTTCATCTTTCAAACACCAGTACCATAGTAGATTAGAAAAATTAAGTTCTTTTACAACTTATACATTTAAAAGGAAAAAAACTATTAAATTATAAGTTGAATATGTAAACAAGAAATGAGTACAAACATCCAGAGTAGTTTTTTCATTTTTTTTAATCATAATTAACAATAAAAGTAGAAATATATTCTTCCTCCATTTAAAAAAAAAAGTTTTCTTTGAAATTGTACAATTAAAAGGAAAAAAAATTCAATTAACCTACAAATTGAATATATAAATAAGAAATGTGTACAAACATCCCGAGTAGTTTATTTGAATTTTTAAATCTTAATGAACATTAAAAATAGGAAAGTATTTTTTCCCCTTTCAAATACCAGTGTCAAAATAGATTAGAAAAATTAAGTTCTTTAAAAACTTACACATTTAAAAGGAAAAAAAAACTTTAAAATGAATATGTAAACAAGAAACGGGTACAACATTCTGAGTGGGTTTTTAAATTTTTAATCCAAGTACAAATGTATTCTTCTTCTCTTAAAAAATAAGTTTCCTCAAAAGTTGTAGATTTAAACCAAAAAAATAATTCAGTTAAACTGTAATTTGAATATGTAATTAAAAAATGAGTACCAACATCTCAAATAGCTTTTTCAACATTTTTAATCTTAATTAATATTAAAAGTAGGAAAATATTTTTTCTCTTGCGAACACCAATATCATAGTAGATTGGAAAAATTAACTTTTTTTAGAACTTACACAACTAAAAGGAAGAAAAAATCATTTAAATTATAAATTGAATATGTAAACAAAAAAACCAGTACTAACATCCTGAGTAGGTTTTTCAGTTTTTAATCTTAATTAATGATAAAAGTAGAAATGTATTCTTCCTCACTTAAAAGAAAAAAAGATTTCTCTGAAATTACACAGGTAAACAGAAAAAATAATTCAGTTAAACTATAATAGGAATATATAAATAAGAAATGGGTACCAATATCCCGAGTAGTTTTTTTTAATTTTTTAATCTTAATTAACATTAAAAGTTGGAAAGTATTTTTTCCACTTTCTAACATCAATGTCATAGTAGATTAAAAAAATTAAGTTCTTTTAGAAATTATACATTTAAAACAAAAAAAACAAGTTAAATTCTAATTTGAATATATAAATAAGAAATAGGTACCAACATGCAGAGTAGTTTTTTTCAAATTTTTATCATAATTAACAATAAAATTAGAAATGTATTCTTCATCTCTTAAAAAAATTAGGATTTCTCGAATATTTTATAGTTAAAAGAAAAAATAAATCAGATAAATTATTATTTGAATATGTAAATAAGAAATAAGTACCAACATCCCACAGAAATTTTTCAATTTTTTTATTCTTAATTAATATATAAAGTAGAAAAGTAATTTTCCAATTTCAAACATCAATGTCATAGTAGATTAGAAAATTTTAGTTCGTTTAGAACTTATACATTTAAAAGAAAAAAAAAATCAGTTAAGATATAAATTGAATATGTAAACAAGAAATGTGTACTAGCATCCTGAGTAGTTTTTTTTAATTTTCAATCCTAATTAACTATGAAAGTAGAATTGTATTCTTCCTCGCTAGGAAAAAAGCTTTCTTCTAAAAAAATAGTTCAGTTAACTATAATTTGAATATGTAAATAAGAAATGGGCACCAACATCCTAAGTAGTTTTTTAAATTTTTTTAATCTTAATTGACAATAAAAGTAGGAAAGTATTTTTCCTCTTTCTTACACCAATATCATAGTAGATTAAAAAAACTAAGTTCTTTTAGAAATTATACATTTAAAAGGAATAAAAAACATGTTAAATTCTAAATTGAATATATAAACAAGAAATGGGTGCCAACATCCTAAGTACTTTTTTCAAGTTTTAATCCTAATTAACTATAAAAGTAGAAATATATTCTTCCTCACTTTAAAGAAAAAAGGTTTTCTCTGAAATTATATAGTTAAATGGAAAAAATAATTAAATTAAACTAAAAATTTGAATATGTAAATAAGAAATGGGCACCAACAACCCGAGTACTTTTTTCAAATTTTTTAATCTTAATTATTATTAAAAGTAGGAAAATATTTTTTGTTTTTCAAACACCAATGTCATAGTAGATTAGAAAAATTACGTTCTTTTAGAACTTATACATTAAAAAAAGAAATCAGTTCAATTATAAATTGAATATGTAAATAGGAAACGTGCACCAACATGCTAAGTAGTTTTTTTTATTTTCAATCCTAATTAACTATAAAAGTTGAAATGTATTCTTCCTAACTTAAAAGAAAAAAGGTTTTCTCTGAAGTTAGACAATTAAATGAAAAAAAATAATTCAGATAAACTAGAATTTGAATATGTAAATAAGAAATAGGCATCAATATCCTGACTAGTTTTTAAAATTTTTAAATCTTAATTGACATTAAAATTAGGAATGTATTTTTCCTCTTTCTAACATCAATATCATATAAGATTTAAAAAGCTAATTTCTTTTGAAATTATACAATTAAAATGAATAAAAAAAAACAAGTTAAATTTTAAATTGAATATATAAATAAAAAATGGGTACTAACATCCAAAGTAGTTTTTTCAAATTTTAATCATAATTAACAATAAAAGCGGAAATGCATTCTTCCTTTCTGAAAAAAATTAGGTTTACTCTGATATTATATAGTTAAAAGGAAAAATAATTTCAGGTAAACTATAATTTAAATATGTAAATAAGAAATAGGTACCAATATCTTGAGTTGTTTTTTATATATTTTTTAGTCTTAATTAACATTAATAGTTGGAAAGTATTTTTCCTCTTTCAAACACTAGTACCATAGTAGATTAGAAAAATTAAGTTTTTTTTGAACTTATACAATTAAAAGGGAAAAAATAGTTAAATTTTAAGTTGAATATGTAAACGAGAAATGAGTACAAACATCTAGAGTAGTTTCTTCAATTTTTAATCATAATTAACAAAAAAGTAGAAATATATTATTCCTCCAATAAAAAAAGGTTTTCTTTGAAATTGAACAATTAAAAGGAAAAAAGAATTTAATTAAACTATAAATTGAATATATAAATTAGAAATGGGTACCAACATCCCGAGTATTTTAATGAAATTTTTAAATCTTAATGAACATTAAAAGTAGGAAAGTATTTTTTTTCCCCTTTCAAACACCAGTGTCAAAGTAGATTAAAAAAATTAAGTTCTTTAAGAACTTACATATTTAAAAGGAAAACAAATCAATTAAATTGTAAAATAAATATATAAACAAAAAATGGATACCAACATCTGGGTAGTAGATTAAAAAAATTAAGTTCTTTTAGAAATTATACTTTTCAAATGAAAAAAAAAATCCTAAATTGAATATATAAACAAGAAATGAGTATCAACATCTAGAGTAGTTTTTAAATTTTTTAATCATTATTAACAATAAAAGTAGAAATGTATTCTTCGATCTTAAAAAAATTAGGTTTTCTCTGATATTATGTAGTTAAAAGGAAAAAAAATCATGTTAACTATAATTTGAATACATAAATAAGAATTGGATACCAACATCTCGAGTAATTTTTTAAATTTTTTTAATCTTAATAAATATTAACTATAAGAAAGTATTTTTCCTCTTTCAAACACCAATGTCATAGTAGATTAAAAAAATTAAATTATTTTAGAACTTATACTTTTGAAAGGAAAAAAAATCAGTTAAATTATAAATTGAATATATAAAGAAGAAACGTGTACCAACATCCTGAGTACTTTTTTCAAGTTTTAATCCTAATTAACTATAAAAGTAGAAATATATTCTTCATCACTTTAAAGAAAAAAGGTTTTTTATGAAATTATACAGTTAAATGGAAACAATAATTAAATTAAACTAAAAATTTGAATATGTAAATAAGAAATGGGCACCAACATCCCGAGTAGTTTTTTCAAAATTTTTAAGTTTAATTGACATTAAAAACACGAAAGTACTTTTCCTCTTTCTAACACTAATGTCATAGTAGATTAAGAAAAAAATTAAGTTTTTTTTAAAAATTGTACATTTAAAAGTAAAAAAACACAAGTTAAATTCTAAATTGTTATATGTAACAAGAAATGAGTACAAACATCCAGAGTATTTTTTAAAATTTTAATCATAATTAACAATAAAAGTATAAATGTATTATTCCTCTCTTAAAAAAATTGGGTTTTCTCTTATATTGTACAATTAAATGGAAAAAATAATTCATGTAAATTATGATTTGAATTTGTAAATAAGAAATTGGTACCAACATCCTAGTAGTTTTTTTTTTAACTTTTTAATCTTAATTATTTTTAAAAGTAGGAAAGTATTTTTCCTCTTTCAAACATCAGTGTCACACTAGAATAGGAAATTAAGTTTTCTTAGAACTTATACATTTAAAAGAAAAAAAAATAGTTAAATTATAATTGTATACTTAAACAAGAAATGAGTACAAACATCCTAAATAGTTTTTTTGATTTTTAATCATAAATAACAATAAAAGTACAAATATATTCTTCATCTATTAAAAAAAGATTTTCTTTGAAATTACACAGTTAAAAGGAAAAAGAATTGAGTTAAATTATAAATTGAATATGTAAATAAGAACTGGGCACTAACATCCCAAGTAGTTTATTGAAATTTTCAAATCTTAATGAATATTAAAAGTAGGAAGGTATTTTTCCCCTTTCAATCACCAATGTCATAGTAGATTAGAAAAATTAAGTTTTATTGAAACTTATACAATTGAACTGAAAAAAATCAGTTAAATTCTAAATTGAATATGTAAATATGGAATGAGTACCAAAATCCTAAGTAGTTTTTTCAAATTTTAATCTTAATCAATAATAAAAGTAGAAATATATTCTTCATTTCTTAAAAGAAAAAAGGTTTTCTCTGAAATTGTACTGTTAAATGGAAAAAATAATTCAGTTAAACTATAATATGAATATATAAATAAAAAATGGGTACCAACATCCCAAGTAATATTTTCAAATTTTTTAATCTTAATTAACATTAAAAATAGGAAAGTATTTTTTCTATTTCTATCACCAATGTCATAGTAGATTAAAAATATTAAGTTCTTATAAAACTTACACATTTAAAAGAAAAAATAATCAGTTAAATTCTAAATTGAATATATAAACAAGAAATTGATACCACCATATAAAGTGGTTTTTTTCTAATTTCTATTCCTAATTAACCATAAAAGTAAAAATGTATTCTTCCTCTCTAAAAAAATAGGTTTTTTTAAAAATTATACAATTAAACGGAAGAAATAATTCAGTTAAATAATAATTTAAATATGTAAATAAGAAATGGGTACCAACATTGTGAGTAGTTTTTTTAAATTTTTTAATCTTAATTGACATTAAAAGTAGGAAAGTATTTTTTCTCTTTCAAACACCAGTAACATAGTAGAATTGAAACATTAAGTTCTTTTAGAACTCATACATTTAAAAGGAAAAAATAGTTAAAATATAAATTGAATATGTAAACAAGAAATGAGTACAATCATCTGGAGTCATTTTTTCAAATCATAATTAGCAATAAAAGTAGAAATATATTCTTCCTCCTTTTAAAAAAAGCTTTTCTTTGAAATTGTACAATTAAAAGTAAAAAGGAATTAAGTTAAACTGTAAATTGAATATGTAAATAAGAAATGGTTACCGACACTCTCAGTAGTTTATTGAAAATTTTAAATCTTAATGAACATTAAAAGTCAAAACGTATTTTTCCCCTTTCAAACACCAGTGTCAAAGTAGATTAGAAAAATTAAGTTCTTTTAGAACTTATACATTTATAAGAAAAAAAAATCAATTAACTTGTAAAATGAATATGTAATAAGAAACGGGTACCAACATCTTGAGTAATTTTTAAATTTTTAATCCAAGTAGAAATGTATTTTTCTTCTCTTAAAAAAATGGGATTTCTCTGAAATTATACAGTTTGATGAAAAAAATAATTCAGTTAAACTGTAATTTGAATATATAAATAAAAAATCGGTACCAACATCTCAAGTAGCTTTTTTAAATTTTTTAATCTTAATTAATATTAAAAATAGGAAAGTATTTTTCCTCTTTCAAATACCAATATTGTCATGCCCCAAACCCCGAGATCGTGACAACTGCTGGATGTTCTTAGGAACATCCCAAAAGCCGCAAGGCTAATCCAATAGTTTTAATGTAATCCAACATTAAACATTGGTATAGAGCATCTATACCTCCAAATAATTATGAAAATTTTATAATCATTGTAAATCCATCAATAAAATAAATCAAGAATTTCGTCAACAATCCACCTGATTAATTAAAAATAAATCCTATAAACATCCCCAAATATACACATAGTTGTATCTATAATCAACCATTGAATCACACGGAGATAATACATCCTCAATAGTAAAATCCATCCTCTCCAATAATTTTAAAACAATAATATAGAAAGTTCGAACTGCTCCAATAGATTTCCTTGTATTCCAAAAGCTATTCCTCAAGCTACTAAATCTCAGTATCTAAAAAATGTTAGGAAAAATTATGAGCATGACGACCCAATTAATAACACAACACTCAACTAGCTAGATCAAGTAAGATAGAAAAGTAGTAATATATTTTTAATCAATGAAAAATATTTGATTTATCACTTAAACTCTAAAAGAGAAAGGCCAACAATTCACTATTATAAAATAATAAGTTAAAAGAAACATGTAGTTATGAAAATGAACCAATCTCCACATAAAATCAAACATATAAGACAACCATGGTTAGAAATAGGTTTAATCCCCTTATCTTAGGTCCTGGTACAGGCTTAACCCCCATGTACTAGGTTTCTAGTACAGGCTTAACTCCCCTACACTGGGTCACTAGTGCAGGCTTAACCCCCTTGCACCGGGTCACTGGTGCAGGCTTATCTCCTCTGCATTAGGTCACTGACCAAGCCCTCAAATCCTAACAAGTATCAGTTGTCCATTGTCTATTGTGGAATAGTCAATAATGTAAGGTCTCAACAATGAGTTTTAAAAATGCATCCACAGTACCCACATTTACAAACCACCACATTTATAAAATCACATTTCAATATGTGTGCTCAACTTTCGTATTTAAAATTCACAACACTCAAATCATTTTCACATATCCACAGTACAGTACATATATAAACTTACTTGATCCAAGTTGTAAGAAAATTTAAAATGCACACCAAAAGTACTATATATAAGAGTTTATGTAAACTAGAAAAGTGAAGGGTCACTTACCTGAACTCCAGTAGTTTGGAATCCAAAATTCCCAAGTTACTCAAACAAGAACAAATTTAATCTAGAATAGTAAATAGAATTTGATTAGTTATATAATAATTATTGGGTCGTATTCAATTTAAGATAATTTCCACTAATGTAGAAGGATTACCAACCAATACTATGAAATAAACCTATATTTAATTTCTTGAAATATAACCGAATGGACTATTTATTAAATACTAGAGCAATGATAACCTATAAATCTTCAATAGTCAATTAAGTGAAATGGGTACAACATCCTGAGTACAAACATCCTGAGTGGTTTTTTAAATTTTTTAATCCAAGTACAAATGTATTCTTCTTCTCTTAAAAAAATAGGTTTTCTCAAAAGTTATAGAGTTAAACCAAAAAAATAATTCAGTTAAACTGTAAATTGAATATGTAATTAAAAAATGGGTACCAACATCTCAAGTAGCTTTTTCAACATTTTTAATCTTAATTAATATTAAAAGTAGGAAAATATTTTTTTCTCTTGCGAACACCAATATCATTGTAGATTAGAAAAATTAACTTTTTTTAAAATTTATACAACTAAAAGAAAGAAAAAATCATTTAAATTATAAATTGAATATGTAAACAAAAAAACTAGTACTAACATCCTGAGTAGGTTTTTCAGTTTTTAATCTTAATTAATGATAAAAGTAGAAATGTATTCTTCCTCACTTAAAAGAAAAACAGATTTCTCTGAAATTACACAGGTAAACAGAAAAAATAATTCAATTAAACTATAATAGAAATATATAAATAAGAAATGGGTCCCAATATCCTGAGTAGGTTTTTTTAAATTTTTTAACTTAATTAACATTAAAAGTAGGAAAATATTTTTTCCACTTTCTAACATCAATGTCATAGTAGATTAAAAAAATTAAGTTCTTTTAAAAATTATACATTTAAAAAAAAAAAAAAAACAAGTTAAATTCTAATTTGAATATATAAATAAGAAATAGGTACCAACATCCAGAGTAGTTTTTTCAAAATTTTATCATAATTAACAATAAAAGTAGAAATGTATCCTTCATCTCTTAAAAAAATTAGGATTTCTCTGATATTTTATAGTTAAAAGGAAAAATAAATTAGATAAACTATATTTTGAATATGTCAATAAGAAATGCGTACCAACATTCCAAGGAAATTTTTCAAATTTTTTAATCTTAATTAATATTTAAAGTAGAAAAGTAATTTTCCTCTTTCAAACATCAATGTCACAGTAGATTAAAAAATTTAGTTCGTTTAGAACTTGTACATTTAAAAGAAAAAAACTCAGTTAAAATATGAATTAAATATGTAAATAAGAAACGTGTGCTAGCATCCTGAGTAGTTTTTTTTAATTTTCAATCCTAATTAACTATGAAAGTAGAAATGTATTCTTCCTCGCTTAAAAGAAAAAAGCTTTTCTCTGAAATTATACAGTTAAATGAAAAAAATAATTCAGTTAAACTATAATTTGAATATGTAAATAAGAAATGGGCACCAACATCCCAAGTAGTTTTTAAATTTTCTTAATCTTAATTGACATTAAAAGTAAGAAAGTATTTTTCCTCTTTCTAACACCAATATCATAGTAGATTAAAAAAACTAAGTTCTTTTAGAAATTATACATTTAAAAGGAATAAAAAACAAGTTAAATTCTAAATTGAATATATAAACAAGAAATGGGTGCCAACATCCTGAGTACTTTTTTCAAGTTTTAATCCTAATTAACTATAAAAGTAGAAATATATTCTTCCTCACTTTAAAGAAAAAAGGTTTTCTCTGAAATTATACAGTTAAATGGAAAAAATAATTAAATTAAACTAAAAATTGGAATATGTAAGAAATGGGCACCAACATCCCGAGTACTTTTTTCAAATTTTTTAATCTTAATTATTATTAAAAGTAGGAAAATATTTTTCATTTTTCAAATACCAATGTCATAGTAGATTAGAAAAATTAAGTTCTTTTAGAACTTGTACATTAAAAAAAAAATCAATTCAATTATAAATTGAATATGTAAACAAGAAACATGCACCAACATGCTGAGTAGTTTTTTTTATTTTCAATCCTAATTAACTATAAAAGTTGAAATGTATTCTTCCTCACTTGAAAGAAAAAAAATATTTTCTCTGAAATTAGACAATTAAATGAAAAAAAATAATTCAAATAAACTATAATTTGAATATATAAATAAAAAATAGGTACCAACATCCAGAGTAGTTTTTAAATTTTTTAAATCTTAATTGACATTAAAATTAGGAATGTATTTTTTCTCTTTCTAACATCAATATCCAGGGTAAATTTTTCGAACTTGTCAGCCTGACTTTATCCATTTTGAGTAGCTCCAATCAAATTTTACAGTAGATTGACCACCCCTATTTGCTCATTTTGGATGAGATTTTCACCATTTATGCCACCACCATCCATTTGGTAAGTCCCATCGACCCTCTGTTGTCCACCAACCCTGTTAGCACAACATGGTTTATTTGCTTGATTGTCAACTCCAACTCCCTGTTGTCCTGCATCTCAATTGCCACACACATTAGTGTGAGCTATGCGAATAGATTGTCCTCGCCTTGGTGGTATTCTCTAAAATAATATTAATGATAATTAGATTAATGAAAACTATCAATATAAATAAACACTATACTCCAATGTAAACAAGAAGCAAACCTAGACAACAAATAACAACAAAATAACAAGCAAACCCATATATAATTTCAGAAATTCCTACCTACGTAAATCCTTAGATGACAATAATCTCATTGAAATTACCCCCCAAATATCATAACTTAAGCTCTGATACCACTATAGTAGTCATGCCCCGAACCCCGAGACTGTGACAACCACCGCAGGCTCTTAGGAACAACCCAAAAGCCTACAAGGCTAATCCATTATTTTTAATGTAATCCAACATTAAACATTGGTATAGAGCATCTATACCTCGAAATAACTATGAAAAATTTATAATTAATGTAAATCCATTAATAAAATAAATCAAGAATTTCATCAACAATCCACTTGATTAATTAAAAATAAATCTTGTAAACATCCCCAAATATACGCATAGTTGTATCTAAGATCAACCACTGAATCACACAGAGATAATACATTCTCAATAGTAAAATCTATCCTATCCAATAATTTTAAAACAATAATGTAGAAAGTTCGAACTACTCCAATAGACTTCCTTGTATTCCAAAAGCTATTCCTCAAGGGTATCTGAAAAATGTTAGGAAAAATTATGAGCACGATAGCCCAGTTAATAATCCAACACTTAACTAGCTGGATTAAGCAAGATAGAAAATAGTAATATATGTTTATTCAATGAAAAATATTTGACTTATTAGTTAAAATTCAAAAGAGAAAGGCCAACAATTCACGATTATAAAATAATAAGTTAAAATAAACATGCACTTATGAAAATCAACCAATCTCCACATAAAATTCACTATGTAAAATCAAATATATAAGACAACCATGGTAAGGGTTAGATTTAAACCTCTTGTCTTAGGTCCTGGTATAGGTTTAACCCCTCTATACTAGGTCATTAGTGCAGGCTTAACTGATAAGTGCATATTTTGACATATTTTTATATCAAATCCTTTATACTTTTCTTGCTTTATTCTTGTTAATATTCTTGTTTTATTAATGTTTTGTGTTAGGGAATAAATAGAAGCATGTTTTCAGACTTGTGCAGTTTTTGTAATTTGAGCATAACTTCATGATCAAAAGCTCTATGGACCTGAAGCTTATTTCATTTGAAAGCCAAGAGATAGAGGTACAAATTTTATGTTGGAGGCTCAGCCCAATTCAGTCTTGATGATAGCATAAAATTCGTCCAAGTAATTACACAAAATGGATCACCAAAATTCAGATCAGAGTTCAGCCCAGTATTAACTTATTTTACCAATTCGGTTATATATCTTGAGCCCAAATTTATTTTGGTCTGAAATTCAGATATGTTATACCCAAGAGGTAAATAAACAAGTTTACTGAAGACAAGATGGTGTGAAAATGTGTTGAAATGGTAAAACCATAGGCTGCAAGTTGCTGCTGATGTTACAGGGCGGCTCTTGGACATGACTCGGTAATTTGACCATATCTCCTTCATCCGATCGCCAAATTTGACAAAAGATATATGAAAATATATCAGCGTTGAAAGATATACAATTTTTATTCTTTATGTATCTTCAAAATCTGGCTGTATCTGACTGAAAAATGTAATTCAATTCAGTGGTTGAGAAATTTGTGTAACAACTTACCAACTCTTGGCAACTAGCATACCACTTGATTAACCCCTCCATTATTTGTTTGGCCTCTAGCTTACTCCAAGTACTATAAATAGGCCATGTATTCAGCTTGTGAGCGGAGGGGGGTAGAGGGTTTCTTTAGGCTAAGTTATCTAGTTTGTATATTTTCTAGTATTGTAAGTTTTCTAGTAGTAATAGAAATGCATTCTCTAGTTTCTCTTATATTTTTAGTCTTTGTTACTTTTATTATGTCTTTCTAAATTTTATTTTGCTGAGGAAAAAGGGTGAATCTCTTGATGGAGGAAGATAAATGGTTATAAGGGTAGAAATTGTTTAAGTATGTTGTATTATTATTATTATTTTTGATCTAAACCCTACTTATTTTTGTGGTGATTCTTAATTTATGTATCTCCAATGGCACAACAAATACTTGGGTTCATTTAGCTTATTGTACGGTTTTACCCCACCGACTGCTAATGTGAAACCTTGATTTGTTGTTGACGAAGGAGTATATAAATGCTTGATCCCATGAATAAGTGTTGGCGTTAAGAGATAATTTGCAATAGTAAGACAATATCATGATTACCTTATTGCATGAGTTACTTGATAATATCTTCCCATTGGAACCTTCATTATGTATGGATTCCAATTGTGGCAATAAATAGAGGTAAAAAGAATAAATAACCATTTATCTATCCAAAACTCAAGAGTGGATCCCTAATCCTCAGTACTTTTATTACTTCGGTTTTTTCTTTAGCTACATCATACATTAATTGTTCATATATTTTTTATTCACATAAACTCCATCTTTTTATAAATATAAACTTGAATTCTTCAAACAACTTCCCTGTGGATCGACCTCGGACTCATGAGAAATTTATTACTTACTACAACCTGCACTTGGGTTTGCAACCTTAAAGTTGTAGCATTAACCTCTCTGTACCGGGTCACTGGTGCAAGCTTAACCCCCTGCACTGGTCATTGACCAAGCCCTTAAATCCCAACAAATATCAGTTGTCCATTGCCTATTTTAGAATAGTTAATAATGTAAGGTCTCAACAATGGGTTTGAAAAATACATTCACAGTACCCACATTACAAACCACTACATTCACAAAATTACATTTTAATTTATGCTCAACTTTCATATTTAAAATTCACAACACTCAAATTATTTTCACATATCCACATTACAATACATATATAAACTTACTTGATCCAAATTGAAAGAAAATTTAAAATCTACACCAAAATTACTACATATACGAGTTTATATAAACCAAAAGAGTGAAGGACCACTTACCTCAACTCCAAATAGTTTGGAATCCAAAATTCCCAAATTACTCGAACAAGATTGAATTTAACCTAGAATAGTAAATAGAAATTCATTAGTTATATAATAATTATTGGATTGTATTTAATTTAAGATAATTTCCACTAACGTAGAAGGATTACCAACCAACACTGTGAAATAAACCTATAGTTAATTTCTTGAAATATAATTGAATGGACTATTCATTAAATACTAGAGCAATGATAACCTATAATATCTTCAATAGTCAATAAAGTGAATTGATCCAAGGTGTTCTAGTTAATTTACAATTAAGATTTCTCATGTATTTCTAAATCAATTAAATATAAAGCTAAAGCTAATTACCACCTAAACTTAGATAATCACAATCACAACTTCAATTCTATCACTCACTACACACACAGTTTTGTCGTATTCTACTATAATAGGTAGAATTGATATTAGTTTAATCAAGTCAAAATGCAACACTCCATGCACCTTTGCACTACCTTAATATAATATGGATGGAAATGATTCACTTTGACCAAGGCATATAATATGTACTAGATATTCACCAAATTAAATGTATGCCTCCTGAATGTGATAGGACATAGTTGATTTTATTTTATTTTTTAAAGCCACACAATGTGGTTTTCTTACACTTTAGAGTTTAAACATGTATATTATGATTGATAAGGGAATGAATCTAAAGCTAATTGTTGTTTAATTAACATACTCGTCTGCAGAAATTCACTTGCCCAGTCCCCGTCTTTTCTTTAGGTCCCAATGAATGTGAGATTGTATCTTGTACGCTAGGGTTAAAAATAACTACATATGTTTATTTATAAGGTCCCTTTATTACTTTCTTCAGTAACAATTGACCCTAATATTTCTATACTTGCAAATAAAGCCCTAACCCACAAATTTATTGATTCATAGACTTTACTTGATTTAAATTATATATCAATTCATTTAATTAATTATTAACCACAGGACATTACAAGTATCATAGTAGATTAGAAAAATTAAGTTCTTTTAGAACTTATACAACTAAAAGGAAAAAAAATAAGTTAAATTGTAAATTGAATCTGTAAACTAGAAATGTGTACCATATCCTGAGTAGTTTTTTCAAATTTTAATCCTATTTAATGATAAAAGTAGAAATGTATTCTTACTCACTTAAAAGAAAAAAGGTTTTATCTAAAATTGTTTAGTTAGACATAAGAAAATAATTCAGTTAAACTATAATTTGAATATGTAAATAAGAAATGGATACCAACATCCCAAGTAGATTTTCAAATTTCTTAATCTTAATTAACAATAAAAGTAGGAAAGTATTTTTCTTCTTTCTAACACCAATGCCATAGTAGATTAAAAAAATAAGTTCTTTTAGAAATTATACATTTAAAAGGAAAAAAAATAATTAAATTTTAAATTAATTATATAAACAAGAAATAGGTACCAACATCTAGAGTAGTTTGTTAAAATTTTAATCACAATTAAAAATAAAAGTTGAAATGTATTCTCTCTCATAGAAAAATTAGGTTATGTCTGATATTATACAGTTAAAAGGAAAGAAGAATTTGGGTAAACTATAATTTGAAAATGTAAATAAAAATTTGGTACCAACATCCCAAGTAGTTTTAATTTTTTTATCTTAATTAATTTTAAAAGTAGAAAAATATTTTTCCTCTTTCAAACACCAGTGTTATAGTAGATTAGAAAAATTAAGTTCTTTTAGAACTTATACAATTAAAAGGAAAAACAATTAGTTAAATTATAAATTAAATATGTAAACAAGAAATGACTACCAACATCATGAGTAGTATTTTCAAATTTTTACCCTAAGTAGAAACATATTCTTCCTCACTTAAAAGAAAAAAGGTTTTCTCTGAAATTACAAAGTTAAATAGTTAAATATAATTCAGTTAAACTATAATTTGAATATGTAAATAAGAAATGCACACCAACATCCCAGGGTAGTTTTTTCAAAAAATTTAATCTTAATTAACTTTAAAAGTAGGAAAGTATTTTTCCTTTTTCTAACACCAATGTCAAAGTAGATTAAAAAATTAACTTCTTTTAGAATTTATACATTTAAAAGAAAAAAAAAGCAAGTTAAATTCTAATTGAATATGTAAACTAGAAATGAGTACAAATATCCGAAGTAGTTTTTTTCAAAGTTTAATCATAATTAACAATAAAAGTAGAAATGTAATCTTTCTCTCTTAAAAAATTAGATTTTTTTCTGATATTATACAGTTAAAAGGAAAACAAATTCAGGTAAACTATAATTTGAATATGTCAATAAGAAATGGGAACAACATCACGAGTAGTTTTTTTTTAATTTTTTTAATCTTAATTATTATTAAAAGTAGGAAAGTATTTTTCCTCTTCAAACATTAGTGTCACAATAGATTAGAAAAAATAAGTTCTTTTAAAACTTATACAATTTAAAGAAAAAAAATAGTTAAATTATAAATTGTATATGTAAATAAGAAATGAGTACAAACAACTTGTGTAGTTCTTTCAATTTTTAGTCATAATTAAGAATATAAGTAGAAATATATTCTTCCTCTCTTAAAAAAAGGTTTTCTTTGAAGTTATATAGTTAAAAGGAAAAATTAATTCAATTAAACTATAATATGTAAATAAGAAATGGGTACCAACATCCTGAGTAGCTTATTGAAATTTTTAAATATCAACGAATATTAAAAGTAGGAAAGTATTTTCCCCTTTCAAACACTAGTGTCAAAGTAGATTAAAAAAAAGTAAGTTCTTTTAGAACTATTCTATTAAAAGGAAAAATAAAATCAATTATATTATAAATTGAATATGTAAACAAGTAACAATATCAACATCCTGAGTAGTTTTTTCAATTTATTCTTCCTCTTTTAAAAAAATAGTTTTTCTTAGAAATTATATAGTTAAATGAAAAAATAATTTAGCTAAACTAAAATTTGAATATGTAAATAAAAAATGGGTATCAACATCTCGAGTTGTTTTTTTAAATTTTTAATTTTAATTAATATTAAACATAGAAAAGTTGTTTTCCTCTTTCAAACACTTGTATCATAGTAGATTAGAAAAATTAAGTTCTTTATAGAAATCATACATTTAAAAGGAAAAAAAAGTTAAATTACAAATTGAATATGTACACAAGAAATGAGTACATACATCTTGAGTAGTTTTTTCACTTTTTAATCATAATTAACAATAAAAGTAAAAATAATTTTTTCCTCTCTTAAAAAAAGATTTTCTTCAAAATTATACTATTAATAGGAAAAAAGAATACAATTAAACTATAATTTGAATATGTAAATAAAAAATGAGTACCAACATCTCAAGTAGTTTTTTTTAATTTTTTAATCTTAATTAACATTAAAAGTAGGAAAGTACTTTTCTCTTTCTAACACCACTTTCTTAGTAGATTAGAAAAATAAAATTTTATTAGAACTTATACAACAAAAAAGAAAAAATCAGTTAAATTCTAAATTAAATATGTAACAAGAAATGGGTACCAACATCCTGAGTAGTTTTTTCAAATTTCAATCCTAATTAACGATAAAAGTAGAAATGTATTCTTACTCACTTAAAAGAAAAATGGTTTTCTCTAAAATTAGTTAGTTAAACATAAAAAATAATTTAGTTAAACTATAATTTGAATATATAAATAAGAAATGGTAACCAACATGCCGAGTAGTTTTTTCAAATTTTTTAATATTATTTAACATTTAAAGTATGAAAGTATTTTTCCTCTTTCAAACACAAGTAGTACAAACATCCGGAGTAGTTTTTTAAATTTTTAATCAAATTAACAAAAAAAAGTAGAAATATATTATTCCTCCATTTAAAAAAAGGTTTGAAATTGAACAATTAAAAGGAAAAAGGAATTCAATTAACCTATAAATTGAATTTGTAAATTAGAAATGGGCACCAACATCCCCAGTAGTTTAATGAAATTTTAAAATCTTAATGAACATTAAAAATAGGAAAGTATGTTTTCCCCTTTCAAAGTCTAGCGTCAAAGTAGATTAAAAAAATTAAGTTCTATAAGAACTTACACATTTAAAAGGAAAACAAATCAATTAAATTGTAAAATGAATATTTAAACAAGAAACAGGTACCAACATCCTTAGTAGGTTTTCACATTTCTAATCCAAGTAGAAATGTATTCTTCATTTCTTAAAAAAATTGGTACTCACAGAAATTGTAGAGTTTAACAAAAAAATGAATTCAGTCAAACTATAATTTGAATATGTAAATAAGAAATGGATACCAACATCCCGAGTAGTTTTTTCAAATTTTTAAATCTTATTTAACATTAAAACTAGAAAAGTATTTTTCCTCTTGCAAACACTAGTACCATAGTAGATTGGAAAAATTAAGTTCTATTAGAACTTATACATTTATAAGAAAAAAAATATTAAATTATAAATTGAATTTGTAAACAAGAAATGAGTACAAACATCCGAAGTAGTTTTTTCAATTTTTAATCATAATTAACAAAAGAATTAGAAATATATTATTCCTCCATTTAAAAAAGGTTTTCTTTGAAATTGAACAATTATAAGGAAAAAAGAATTCAATTAAGCTATAAAATTGAATATGTAAATTAGAAATTGGTACCAACATCCCGAGTAGTTTATTGAAATTTTTAAATCTTCATGAACATTAAAAGTAGGAAAGTATTTTTCCCTTTTCAAAGACCGGTGTCAAAGTATATTAAAAAAATTAAGTACTTTAAAAACTTACACATTTAAAAGGAAAATAAATCAATTAAATTGTAAAATGAATATGTAAACAAGAAACGGGTACCAACATCCTAAGTAGTTTTTTAAATTTTTAATCCAAGTAAAAATGTATTCTTCCTTTCTAAAAAACATTTGTTCTCACAAAAATTGTGAAGTTTAATGAAAAAAAGAATTCAGTTAAACTATAATTTGAATATATAAATAAAAAATGGGTACCATCATCATGAGTAGTTTGTTAAAATTTTCAAATCTTAATGAATATTAAGAGCAAGAAAGTATTTTTTTCCCTTTCAAACACCAGTGTCAAAGTAGATTAGGAAAAAAATTAATTAAAATATAAATTGAATATGTAAACAAGAAACGGGTACCAAAATCCAGAGTAGTTTCTTTAATTTTTAATAAAAGTTGAAATATTCTTTCTCCATTTAAAAAAGGTTTTCTTTGAACTTGTACAATTAAAAGGAAAAAAGAATTTAGTTAAATTATAAATTGAATATGTAAATAAGAAATGGGTACCAACATCCCGAATTGTTTATTGAAATTTTTAAATCTTAATGAACATTAAAAGTCAGAATGTATTTTTCCCTTTCAAACACCAGTGTCAAAGTAGATTAAAAAAATTAAAGTCTTTAAGAACTTACACATTTAAAAGGAAAACAAATCAATTAAATTGTGAAATGAATATGTAAACAAGAAAAGGGTACCAACATCATGAGTTGTTTTTTAAATTTTTAATCCAAGTAGAAATGTATTCTTCCTTTCTGAAAAAAATTGGTTCTCTCAAAAATTGTAGAGTTTAATGAAAAAAAGAATTCAGTTAAAGTATAATTTGAATATGAAAATAAAAAATGGGTGCCAACATCTCAAGTAGCTTTTTCAAATTTTTAATCTTGATTAATATTAAAAGTAGGAAAGTATTTTTCCTCTTTCGAACACCAGTATCATAGTAGATCAGAAAAATTAAGTTCTTTTAGAACTTATACAACTAAAAGAAAAAAAAATCAACTAAATTACAAATTGAATATGTAAACAAGAAACCGATACCAACATCTTGAGTAGTTTTTTCAATTTTTAATCCTAATTAATGATAGATGTAGAAATGTATTCTTTCTCACTTAAAAGAAATGTTTTCTTTGAAATTATACAGTTAAATGAAAAAATAATTCAGTTAAATTATAATTTGAATATGTAATTAGAAATGGGTACCAACATCCTAAGTAGTTTTTCTAAATTTTTTAATCTTAATTAACATTAAAAGTGGGAAAGTATTTTTCCTCTTTCTAACACCAATGTCATAGTAGATTAAAAAAAATAAGTTCTTTTAGAAATTATACATTTAAAATGAAAAAAAAACACAAGGTAAATTCTAAATTGAATATATAAACAGAAAAAGGGTACCATCATCTAGAGTAATTTTTTCAAATTTTAATCATAATTATCTGTAAAGTAGAAATGTATTCTTCCTCTCTTAAAAAAAATTAGGTTTTCTTTGATATTATACAGTTAAAAGGAAAAAGGAATTCAGATAAACTATAGTTTGAATATGTAATGAAGAAATGGGTACCAACATCCCGAGTAGTTTTTTTAAATTTTTTAATCTTAATTAATATTAAAAGTATGAAAGTATTTTTCCTCTTTCAAACACCAGTGTCATAGTAGATTAGAAAAATTATGTAATTTTAGAACTTATACATTTAAAAGGAAAAAAATTAGTATATACATTTAAAATATTCAAAATATATTTTGTAACTTTTCATTTAATTCATATTGAAATTTTTTTATATTTTAAAAAAAATTAATTTTTACTTTTTTTATTTATTGTAGTGGAAGGATTCAGTATATACTTTTAAATTAAATGTCAAAAAATAGAGGAAAAATGTTTAAAATTAAAATGTATACTTTAGTTATTTTAAATAAAAACTATTTAATACTATCTAAGAAATTAAAATATATTTACTTTTAAATACTTTAGTTATTTTAAATAAAAACTATTTAATACTATCTAAGAAATTAAAATATATTTACTTTTAAAATAATTATCACTTATATTTCATTTTTGTTTTTAATTTTTGTTGCATTTTATTGAATTTAAAATTTTAAAATATTTATATTTCTAAGTTATTGTGCTAGTAAAATTTTATATATTCTATTAAGTTAAATTTCATAAAAAAAAATTTAAATCTTTAAATATGCCTCAAACAAAATAAAAAATATGAAGTCACAAAGAAGATAATTTACTCCTGTTACTCTTCCTTTCAATTTATAAGTTATGTTTTAACTTTGTACTGATATTTAAAAGTTATTTTAATTCACTAAAAACCTTTAGTAATTATACTTAAAATTAAAATGTATAGTGTAGTCTTTCTAAATAAAAACTATTTAATTCCATTTAAGGAATTAAAATATATTAACTTTTAAAATAATTATTACATATTATTCAATCTTGTTATTAATTTTAATTGCATCTTATTGGATTTTAAAATTTTAAAATATTTATATTTTGAGTTATTGTAGTAAAAATTTGTATATACAATTAAATCAAATTTCATAAAATAAAAAAATTAGTTAAAATATTTTTTTTAAAAATATATTAATTGGCCTCAAACAATAAATAAATATGAAGACAAAGTACTCGTGTTACTCTTTCTCTCAATGTATAATTTAAGTTTTAACTTTGTATTTATATTTAAAAGTCATCTTAATGCGCTAAAAACCTTCAGTAATTATACTTTTAAAATTAATATAGAATTAAATTTATGTTTAAATATTAAAGATCAATATTTTAATATTAAATTATTTGTATATTTCAACCAAGTACTATATAAGGAAATAAAATATATGTTCATTACATAGTATGGAATTCAAATATATTTAATTTTAAATTATTCAGTACACATTAATTATTTTTGTCCTAGTTTGCATTACATTTTTCTAAGACTTAGAACTTTTTAAAACTTTTATATTTTTAAGTTGTTGTGCTAGTAAGATTTTGTGTATACTTTGAATGTTATAAAATAAAGAAGAACCTTTAATTCTATATTTAAAAACAAATTATACAATTTAGTTATTCTAAATATAACCACTTGATATTATCTAAGGAAATAAAATGCATTTACTTTTAAATTATTGAATATATATTATTTTTTTAATATTTTTATCGCATTTTTTATATTCTAAAATTTTAAATTATTTTTTATTTTTGAGTTATTATGCTAGTACAATTAATTATATATTTTGAAATAATATTTCATACTATATAGAAAAAAATTCAGTAATTGAATCTTTTAAATCTAAGAATCTGCTTCTAACAATGACAATAAATAAAAAGACATAAACAATTGCATTTTTAATAGATTTTAGAATTTTAGAATATCTATATATCGCTTAGTTACTATAAATAAAAACTAGTTAACACTATCAACGGAGCTTAATATATATACCTTAAAAATATTCGTTACATATTATTTGTTTATGTAATTAATTGATTTCAATGTTTTAGATTTAAATTTTTTAAATATTTATCTTTGTTGTTACTATGCTAGTAAAATTTTGTAAACAAATTTACATTAAATATCATAAAATAAAGAAAATCTTTAATTACACTATCAACATTAATGTATAGACTTTAGTTATTCAAAATAGAAACTATTAAATACTTATGTGCACCTTTTAAATATCGAATACAAATTATTTATTTATTTTCAAATTTTATTGCATTCTTTTAGATTTAAAAAATTTAAATATTTTTATTTTTGAGTTATTGTGCTAATAAATTTTAGTTTAAATAAAATTTCTTAAAATATAGAAAAACTTTCAGTAATGATTTAAACAATTTTAAAATAATTTTAATTATTCAATGACTGATATTCTAAAGTTAAATAAATTATATATTTCAACTAAAAGGTATTTACTTTTAAAACATTCAAAATGTATAATGTATTCCTGTAATTAATTTATATTATGTTTTTGTTAGATTTTTTACTTGTTAAACATTTATAAATTCTTTCGTTATTATAATTAAAAATAATTTAATCCCCTTTAACAATTATACTTTTGAATTTCAAACACATATTTTGATTATTCCAGGACATATATCCTAGATTTATATTAATTGAATATTTTCGATAAATACTATCTAAGGAATTAAATATATGCACTTTTAAATATTCAAAAGATATTTTGTAACTTCTCATTTAAGTCATATTGATTTTTTTTTAATTCTTTAAAAATTTAGATGTAAACATTTTTTATTTATTGTGCGGGTAGGATTTCGTATATACTTTTAAATTAAATATCAAAAAATAGAGAAAATATTTAAAATTAAAATGTATAGTGTAGTTTTTCTAAATAAAAACTATTTAATTCCATTTAAGGAATTAAAATATATTTATTTTTAAATTAATTCTTACATATTATTCATTCTTGTTCTTAATTTTAATTACATCTTATTGGATTTTAAAATTTTAAAATTTTAAAATATTTATATTTTTGAGTTATTGTAGTAAAAATTTATATATACGATTAAATCAAATTTCATAAAATAAAAAAATTATGTGCTACTCCTCCTCTCAATGTATAAGTTATGTTTTAACTTTGTATTTATATTTAAAAGTGATCTTAATGCCCTAAAAACCTTCAGTAATTGTACTTTTAAAATTAATATAGAATTAAATTTGTGTTTAAATATTAAAGATCAATATTTTAATATGAAATTATTTGTATATTTCAACCAAGTACTATCTAAGCAAATAAAATATATATTCATTACATAGTATGGAATTCAAATATATTTAATTTTAAATAATTCAGTACACATTAATTATTTTTGTCCTAGTTTGCATTACATTTTTCTAAGACTTAGAACTTTTTAAAACTTTTATATTTTTAAGTTGTTGTGCTAGTAAGATTTTGTGTACACTTTGAATGTTATAAAATAAAGAAGAACCTTCAATTCTATATTTAAAATTAAATTATACAATTTAGTTATTCTAAATATAACCACTTGATATTATCTAAGGAAATAAAATGCATTTACTTTTAAATTATTGAATATATATTATTTTTTTATATTTTTATCGTATTTTTTATATTCTAAAATTTTAAATTATTTTTTATTTTTAAGCTACTGTTCTAGTACAATTTAGTATATATTTTGAAATTATATTTCATACAATATAGAAAAAAATTCAGTAATTGAATCTTTTAAATCTACGAATCTGCTTCTAACAATGACAATAAATAAAAAGACATAAACAATTGCATTTTTAATAGATTTTAGAATTTTAGAATATCTATATATCGCTTAGTTACTCTAAATAAAAACTAGTTAACACTATCAACGGAGCTTAAATATATATACCTTAAAAATATTCGTTTCATATTATTTGTTTATGTAATTAATTGATTTCAATTTTTTAGATTTAATTCTTTTTAAATATTTATCTTTGTTGTTACTATGCCAGTAAAATTTTGTATATAAATTTACATTAAATATCATAAAATGAAGAAAATCTTTAATTACACTATCAATATTAATGTATAGACTTTAGTTATTCAAAATAGAAACTATTAAATACTTATGTGCACCTTTTAAATATCGAATGCAAATTATTTATTTATTTTCAAATTTTATTGCATTCTTTTAGATTTAAAAAATTTAAATATTTCTATTTTTGAGTTATATTGTGCTAGTAAAATTTAGTTTAAATTAAATATCTTAAAATATAGAAAAACTTTCAGTAATGATTTAAACTATTTTAAAATAATTTTAATCATTCATTGACTGATATTCTAAAGTTAAATAAATTGTATATTTCAACTAAAGGGTATTTACTTTTAAAACATTCAAGACGTATAATGTATTCCTGTAATTAATTTTTATTGTGTTTTCGTTAGATTTTTTACTTGTTAAACATTTATAAATTCTTTCGTTATTGTAATTAAAAACAATTTAATCCCCTTTAACAATTATACTTTTGAATTTTAAAAAATATTTTGATTATTCCAGGACCTATATCCTAAATTTAAATTAATTGTATATTTTCACTAAATACTATCTGATGAATTAAATGTAAGATATTTTGTAACTTCTCATTTAAGTCATATTGATTTTTTTTTAATTCTTTAAAAATTTAGATGTAAACATTTTTTATTTATTGTGCGGGTAGGATTCCGTATATGCTTTTAAATTAAATATAAAAAAATAGATAAAAATATTTAAAATTAAAATGTATAGTGTAGTTTTTCTAAATAAAAATTATTTAATTCCATTTAAGGAATTAAAATGTATTTATTTTTAAATTAATTATTACATATTATTCATTCTTGTTCTTAATTTTAATTACATCTTATTGGATTTTAAAATTTTAAAATATTTATATTTTTGAGTTATTGTAGTAAAAATTTGTATATACTATTAAATCAAATTTCATAAAATGAAAAAATCATGTGCCACTCCTCGTCTCAATGTATAAGTTATGTTTTAACTTTGTATTTATATTTAAAAGTGATCTTAATGCCCTAAAAACCTTCAGTAATTGTACTTGTAAAATTAATTTAGAATTAAATTTATGTTTAAATATTAAACATTAATATTTTAATATGAAATTATTTGTATATTTCAACCAAGAACTATCTATGGAAATAAAATATATGTTATTTTTAAGTTGTTGTGCTAGTAAGATTTTGTGTATACTTTGAATGTTATAAAATATAGAAGAACCTTTAATTCTATATTTAAAATTAAATTATACAATTTAGTTATTCTAAATATAACCACTTGATATTATCTATGGAAATAAAATGCATTTACATTTAAATTATTGAATATATATTATTTTTTAATATTTTTATCGCATATTTTATATTCTAAAATTTTAAATTATTTTTTATTTTTGAGTTACTGTGCTAGTACAATTTAGTATATATTTAGAAATTATATTTCATACAATATAGAAAAAAATTCAGTAATTGAATCTTTTAAATCTACGAATCTGCTTCTAACAATGACAATAAATAAAAAGACATAAAGAATTGCATTTTTAATAGATTTTAGAATTTTAAAATATCTATATATCGCTTAGTTACTCTAAATAAAAACTTGTTAACACTATCAACGGAGCTTAAATATATATACCTTAAAAATATTCGTTACATATTATTTGTTTATGTAATTAATTGATTTCAATCTTTTAGATTTAATTCTTTTTAAATATTTATCTTTGTTGTTACTATGCCAGTAAAATTTTGTATATAAATTTACATTAAATATCATAAAATAAAGAAAATCTTTAATTACACTATCGATATTAATGTATAGACTTTAGTTATTCAAAATAGAAACTATTAATAACTTATGTGCACCTTTTAAATATCGAATGCAAATTATTTATTTATTTTCAAATTTTATTGCATTCTTTTAGATTTAAAAAAATTAAATATTTCTATTTTTGAGTTATAGTGTGCTAGTAAAATTTAGTTTAAATTAAATATCTTAGAATATAGAAAAACTTTAAGTAATGATTTAAACTATTTTAAAATAATTTTAATCATTCATTGACTCATATTCTAAAGTTAAATAAATTGTATGTTTCAACTGAAGGGTATTTACTTTTAAAACATTCAAGACGTATAATGTATTCCTGCAATTAATTTATATTGTGTTTCCGTTATATTTTTTACTTGTTAAACATTTATAAGTTCTTTCGTTATTGTAATTAAAAACAATTTAATCCCCTTTAACAATTATACTTTTGAATTTTAAAAAATATTTTGATTATTCCAGGACCTATATCCTAAATTTAAATTAATTGTATATTTTCACTAAATACTATCCAATGAATTAAATGTAAGATATTTTGTAACTTCTCATTTAAGTCATATTGATTTTTTTTTTAATTCTTTAAAAATTTAGATGTAAACATTTTTTATTTATTGTGCGGGTAGGATTCCGTATATACTTTTAAATTAAATATCAAAAAATAGACAAAAATATTTAAAATTAAAATGTATAGTGTAGTTTTTCTAAATAAAAACTATTTAATTCCATTTAAGGAATTAAAATATATTTATTTTTAAATTAATTATTACATATTATTCATTCTTGTTCTTAATTTTAATTACATCTTATTGGATTTTAAAATTTTAAAATATTTATATTTTTGAGTTATTCTAGTAAAAATTTGTATATACTGTTAAATCAAATTTCATAAAATAAAAAAATTATGTGCTACTCCTCCTCTCAATGTATAAGTTATGTTTTAACTTTGTATTTATATTTAAAAGTGATCTTAATGCCCTAAAAACCTTCAGTAATTGTACTTTTAAAATTAATATAGAATTAAATTTATGTTTAAATATTAAAGATCAACATTTTAATATGACATTATTTGTATATTTCAACCAAGTACTATCTAAAGAAATAAAATATATATTCATTACATAGTATGGAATTCAAATGTATTTAATTTTAAATTATTCAGTACACAATAGTTATTTTTGTCCTAGTTTGCATTACATTTTTCTAAGACTTAGCACTTTTTTAAAACTTTTATATTTTTAAGTTATTGTGCTAGTAAGATTTTGTGTATACTTTGAATGTTATAAAATAAAGAAGAACCTTTAATTCTATATTTAAAATTAAATTATACAATTTTGTTATTCTAATATAACCACTTTATATTATCTAAGGAAATAAAATGCATTTACTTTTAAATTATTGAATATATATTATTTTTTTAATATTTTTATCGCATTTTTTATATTCTAAAATTTTAAATTATTTTTTATTTTTGAGTTACTGTGCTAGTATAATTTAGTATATATTTAGAAATTATATTTCATACAATATAGAAAAAAATTCAGTAATTGAATCTTTTAAATCTACGAATCTGCTTCTAACAATGACAATAAATAAAAAGACATAAAGAATTGCATTTTTAATAGATTTTAGAATTCTAGAATATCTATATATCGCTTAGTTACTCTAAATAAAAACTAGTTAACACTATCAACGGAGCTTAAATATATATACCTTAAAAATATTCATTACATATTATTTTTTCTATAATTAATTGATTTCAATCTTTTAGATTTAATTCTTTTTAAATATTTATCTTTGTTGTTACTATGCCAGTAAAATTTTGTATATAAATTTACATTAAATATCATAAAATAAAGAAAATCTTTAATTACACTATCATATTAATGTATAGACTTTAGTTATTCAAAATAGAAACTATTAAATACTTATGTGCACCTTGTAAATATCGAATGCAAATTATTTATTTATTTTCAAATTTTATTGCATTCTTTTAGATTTAAAAAATTTAAATATTTTTATTTTTGAGTTATTGTGCTAGTAAAATTTAGTTTAAATTAAATATCTTAAAATATAGAAAAACTTTCAGTAATGATTTCAACTATTTTCAAATAATTTTAATTATTCATTGACTCATATTCAAAAGTTAAATAAATTGTCTATTTCAACTAAAGGGTATTTACTTTTAAAACATTCAAGACGTATAATGTATTCCTGTAATTAATTTATATTGTTTTTTCGTTAGATTTTTTACTTGTTAAACAGTTATAAATTCTTTCACTATTGTAATTAAAAATAATTTAATCCCCTTTAACAATTATACTTTTGAATTTTTAAAAATATTTTTGATTATTCCAGGACCTATATCCTAAATTTAAATTAATTGTATATTTTCACTAAATACTATATAATGAATGAAACGTAAGATATTTAGTAACTTCTCATTTAAGTCATATTGATTTTTTTAAATTCTTTAAAAATTTAGATGTAAACATTTTTTATTTATTGTGCGGGTAGGATTCCGCATATACTTTTAAATTAAATGTCAAAAACAGAGAAAAATATTTAAAATTAAAATGTACAGTGTAGTTTTTCTAAATAAAAACTATTTAATTCCATTTAAGGAATGAAAATATATTCATTTTTAAATTTATTATTACATATTATTCATTCTTATTCTTAATTTTAATTACATCTTATTGGATTTTAAAATTTTAAAATATTTATATTTTTGAGTTATTGTATAAAAATTTGTATATACTATTAAATCAAATTTTCATAAAATAAAAAAATTATGTGCTACTCCTCCTCTCAATGTATAAGTTATGTTTTAACAATGTATTTTATATTTAAAAGTGATCTTAATGCCCTAAAAACCTTCAGTAATTGTACTTTTAAAATTAATATAGAATTAAATTTATGTTTAATATTAAAGATCAATATTTTAATATGAAATTATTTGTATATTTTTAACCAAGTACTATCTAAGAAATTTAAAATATATGTTATTTTTAATATTCACTACATAGTATGGAATACAAATATATTTAATTTTAAATTATTCAGTACACATTAATTATTTTTGTCCTATTTTGCATTACATTTTCTAAGACTTAGAACTTTTTAAAACTTTTATATTTTTAAGCTATTGTGCTAGTAAGATTTTGTATATACTTTGAATGTTATAAAATAAAGAAGAACCTTTAATTCTATATTTAAAATTAAATTATACAATTTAGTTATTCTAAATATAACCACTTGATATTATCTAAGGAAATAAAATGCATTTACTTTTAAATTATTGAATTTGTATTATTTTTTTAATATTTTTATCGCATTGTTTATATTCTAAATTTAAAATTATTTTTTATTTTTGAGTTACTGTGCTAGTATAATTTAGTATATATTTTGAAATTATATTTCATCCAATATAGAAAAAAATCAGTAATTGAATCTTTTAAATCTACGAATCTGCTTCTAACAATGACAATAAATAAAAAGACATAAAGAATTGCATTTTTAATAGATTTTAGAATTTTAGAATATTTATATATCGCTTAGTTACTCTAAATAAAACTAGTTAACACTATCAACGGAGCTTAAAATATATACCTTAAAAATATTCGTTATATATTATTTGTTTTTGTAATTAATTAATTTCAATCTTTTAGATTTAATTCTTTAAATATTTATCTTTGTTGTTACTATGCCAGTAAAATTTTGCATATAAATTTACATTAAATGTCATAAAATAAAGAAAATCTTTAATTACACTATCAATATTAATGTATAGACTTTAGTTATTCAAAATAGAAACTATTAAATACTTATGTGCTCCTGGTAAATATCGAATGCAAATTATTTATTTATTTTTAAATTTTATTGCATTCTTTTAGATTTAAAAAATTTAAAATTTTTTATTTTTGAGTTATTGTGCTAGTAAAATTTAGTTTAAATTAAATATCTAAAAATATAGAAAAACTTTCAGTAATGATTTAAACTATTTTAAAATAATTTTAATTATTCATTGACTCATATTCTAAAGTTAAATAAATTGTGTATTTCAACTAAAGGGTATTCACTTTTAAAACATTCAAGACGTGTAATGCATTACCGTAATTAATTTATATTGCGTTTTCATTAGATTTTTTACTTGTTATACATTTATAAATTCTTTCGTTATTCTAATTAAAAATAATTTAATCCCTTTAACAATTATACTTTTGAATTTTTAAAAATATTTTATTTATTCCAGGACCTATATCCTAAATTTAAATTAATTGCATATTTTCACTAAATACTATCTAATGAATTAAATATATGATATTTTGTAACTTCTCATTTAACTCATATTGATTTTTTTTTAATTCTTTAAGAATTTAGATGTAAACATTTTTTATTTATTGTGCGGGAAGGATTCCGCATATACTTTTAAAATTAATGTCAAAAATAGAGAAAAATATTTAAAATTAAAATGTATAGTGTAGTTTTTCTAAATAAAAGCTATTTAATTCCATTTAAGGAATTAAAATATATTTATTTTTAAATTAATTATTACATATTATTCATTCTTGTTCTTAATTT
>CM033111.1:1530279-1669864 GCA_019321725.1 Paulownia fortunei
AATAAATATTTTATTTTATTTTTTACAAAAACAAGATATATAAAAAGCATACAAATTCAAGTAGATTATGTTAATTTAAGCCCCCATTCCAATTAAAATAAATTTAAATACTTTTACCCATATATATAATCAACATTACGATTTCAAGCACCAAATTAAAAAGCTCGCTCTTTTCTTATTTATAAAATAGTGACAACTATTAACAAGGTTGTGATAATTTAGACACCCTCAATATTACATTACTTTTGTCTCCCCCCCACCCCACCCCACCCAAAAAAAAAAAAAAATGAAAATGAGAAGAAATTATGTTGAGTGAGTTTTGAGATGTTTGGGGTTTTGCTTTCAGATCATTCTTGTTGGTTAAGAAGACAAAGCACAAAACTGAAGCCCGTGAAGGTTGCATGTGACCATAAAGAGAGCTGTTATAATCAGTGCCTTTGACAATCTATAGACCCACTCACGTGTCTTCTTGGCTTTTTACATCAAATAATGATCCTAACCATATAACCATATAAAAAATATTGTAATATTTTTTATTTATTAATAATATCATATTAAGGCAGAGAACAAAGTACAAGATGCAATATACGGAAGCAATAAAATTATACAATTTTATACTATTGTGTAACCATCCCACTTGAAGGAAAAAAAGAAAAACAAAACAACAACTTTTGTCATTTATAATTGATAATAATAATCATAAATTAAATTTGTTGTTCTGCTTGCTAACACAATGATCACCTGATAATTTCATAATAAATTGAAATAAAATCAGCAGAAAAGTGGGGCTTAGGTATATATATCTGCATTTTTTAAAAAAGTCTTATCAGAATTTCTTGGAGTTTGAATTGTTAGATCACTTGTAGTACACAATAAGCTGATATGAACGAATTACACGAATTTAATTTGAATTACTTGGCTTGAAATTTATTATTGAATGGTAATTAAAATAACAAAATATCCCTCGTTCATGCATTATTTGAAGTTGGGTTGTGCTATAGTTTGTAATGGTCCAATTGGCTAGTTATTTGCTGCACTTGGGACACCAATAGCCAGTTCAAATTTAATGTATTTTGCATGGACAACTGATTGAGTCACTGGCTACAAAACAAACTTTTCATATCCCAAAACTGGACCAGTTAGTTAAGCAATTCCTAACCAAAATTCACAAAAAGGAGTGACAAACAATTAATACAAAAGTAAAGGGGGAATAAGACACAATTCTTGCTAACATTATCAGACAATCTTTGCTCATGGCCTCAACAGTTGGTGTCACTAGCTTCAGACTGATCTTAGCTATATAAAAACCATAAGGGCACCTCCTCTGTTGCCCTGCCCATCTTTAGAAACCACAAACACTTCCCTCCACCACTACCACCACCACCCTCTCTGACAGAAAAATGGGTGGTTTTTACTTCAAAAACCTGACATTCATGATCATGATTGTGCTTCTTGTGGGTGTTCCCATATTGAGACTTGCAATGCAAGAAGAGTAGGCAGGCATTGGAGCAGAGTCGAAGCGCTGCAGCTTCTCTCTCCAAGAAGAAAAGTAAAAATTATGGTTCCAATCACCACAATGGCAATGCCGGCAAGTCAAAACAGAAAACTCCATCTCCAAAAGAACCAACACCAGCACCACCACTGCCGCCCCAGCCACTGGACCTAAAAAAAGCCCTCCACCACCAAAGAAAGGTGCTGGAAATGCACCTGGTTCAACAGTCTTTAATGTGCTGGGTTTTGGAGCCAAAGGTGATGGAAGCACAGATGACACTAAGGTAAAACATAACTCTCCTGCATGTCATAATCTAGTCATTAGTGATGGACAATTGCATTAGTGCAAGAATTAGTTTAAATCAGGTTCAAACATCCAAAATTATGAGTTTTCCCCTGCTTTTTGGCATACATAAAGTTATATTCCTCTCACATTCTAAGAGTTAGCATTTTTGCTTGGTCAAATTTAAAGAATTGACAGATTCCATGAGCTCCAAATTAGGTGACGAGCATTTATTACAATCATTGCCCATTCTTTTTAGTAGAACTTGAGGTTTCCCATGATTACAACTTAAAAAGTTCATACTGACAGCAAAATTGGAAAATTTGCAACTTGCAAGGAATTTAATTCCTAGTTCCCTGTTGCTCTTAATTCTTGAAAATTGCAAATGTTGTGCAGTCACATGTATGCTAAGGGTGTCAATTTTTTATAACATTCCTGTGAAAATAATTGTATTTGGGGATCTAAAGCCTATTATTAAACGGGGGAATTTGGGTCAATACATAATTTTTATAATTTGATTCTTGAGCACAAAATTTAGGTACGTGTGACATATTTACAGCTGCCCATATATTGGTTAGAAAAACCCTCCCCAAAAGGTTAGAGTCCAGAAATTCTTTAGCAACATAGTAAAAGGAAGAACAAATGAGTAGGGACAATATAACTGCCAAAGTAATAGAGAAGAGAATCAGGGTGGTCCGGCCCACTCAAATGCCAGCAGTAAGACCAAACTTTGTTCCACACAAACTAACAACTGTAAGATGTTAAACTGTAACACTCCAAACTTCACAAAACCAACATGTGAACTGATGCCATGCTGACCAATCAGAATTGGATTCAGAAATAAAATTATTCATGAATTGTTTCTATTTTCAATTTTAAGGAAGAATTGAAATTAGAAAAAAGAAAATGTAATAAAACTCCACTTTCTGTTGTGAAAATGCAGGCATTCCAAGCTGCTTGGGCTGCTGCTTGTAAGGTTGAAGCCTCAGTCATTAATGTCCCAGCGGAATATGTATTCCTCGTGGGGCCCATTTCATTTTCTGGTCCATACTGTCAGCATAACATCGTTTTCCAGGTAACTATATGCACAGATGAGAGAATTCAAGAAAATATACAAATTTGGCCCTGTTAACAATTTGTTGAATGTTTTTACTAGCTATAAAAGAAATTGAAGATATGAGAAGAAATTTATTGAAGCCCATGTTTTTATTAATGTTCTGCAGTTAGATGGCACAATTATTGCCCCAACAAGCTCAAGTCATTGGGGTTCAGGCCTTCTGCAATGGCTTGAATTCACAAAACTAGTAGGGCTTACAATCAAGGGAAGCGGCACGATCGATGGAAATGGAGCTGTTTGGTGGCAAAATTCTCCATATTATGATGATCCCTTGGATGATCAATCAAAACTTATCTTCCCATCAAATGGCACATTGGCACAAAAGCCTCCAATTCCTGTAATAAATTTGATCCCTCCTACCATTAATTTCCTTGTCCACACTTTAGTTTCTCCAATACTCTGACTTGTCTTTATGCTTGTTCTAACCAAAATTTCATGTGGCAGGTAAGAAGCTCACTTGGGAAAATGCCAAGCATAAAACCAACTGTAAGGACCACTTGAAACATCCAAAATTCTTGAATTGCAACCTTCTTTACCATACATTACTATTGGGTTTAAAGTTCATAATGACTGAATTCTTGAAAAACAGGCACTTAGATTCTATGGAAGTTTCAATGTGACGGTAACCGGCATAACAATCCAAAACAGCCCTCAGTGCCATCTAAAGTTTGACAATTGCATTGGAGTCTCAGTGTACAATTTCACCGTCTCGTCACCCGGTGACAGCCCCAACACTGATGGAATTCACCTGCAGAACTCCAAAGATGTGCTTATTCGCAGTTCCAATCTTGCTTGTGGTAAATAAGTTGATGTCACTAAGTCATTTCTATGAGTGCTGCTGCTTCTCTTTCTTATTATTATTATCCAAGAATATGAATCTCGAAATAGTTGGGATGCACACTTAGGACAACTTTGTGATCCATTTTGCTGCAATCTTATCCTTCTGGGAGGGGGGGGGGGGGGGAACTATATCAACCACACACCCTTGAAATGAAGCTACTCGACCCATTTCAACTATTCATCTGTTAACGACACCTGTTCCCCACAAGTTTTTGGACCCAATTTGCATAGGGTTGTCATGATCATCATAGCAAGGAAAAGAAATCAATAACATATTTCCAGCCCCACAAAGATGAGACAAATTTCTCATCTTACAAGCCATAAACCTCACTAAAAGAATGTTCAGAATGACATGCATATGAAAAATTTGGACTGGTCTTGAATATTACTAATATTTTGAAGTTTTTATTAGCAAAATTAAGATTTTCTCTTAGCATTTCTTCTAAAAAAGAGATGTTTTGTGCAGGGGATGACTGTGTATCAATACAAACTGGATGCACAAATGTATATATACATAACATTAACTGTGGACCAGGACATGGGATCAGCATTGGAGGCCTAGGAAAAGATAACACCAAGGCTTGTGTGTCGAATATCACTGTTCGAGACATTATTATGCATAACACAATGAATGGAGTCAGAATAAAAACATGGCAGGTAAAATTCTAACACCACTCTGTTTCAAGCCCACTTAACAGAAAAAGTTTATAACATTCTAGACAAGAATTTGCCAGTTAATCCTATTTCAATCCACACCACTGTCCACGTGTTGCAACTCTTGCAAAACCAGTATCAATCCTAACTCCAATGCTACTTTTCCAGGGCGGGTCAGGGTCAGTTCAAGGAGTGCAATTTTCAAACATTCAAGTTTCCGAGGTCCAACTGCCAATTGTTATCGATCAATACTACTGTGACAGAAGCACTTGCAAGAATCAAACGTCTGCGGTGGCTCTATCAGGGATCAACTATGAAAATATACGAGGAACCTACACCGTTAAGCCCGTGCACTTTGCGTGCAGCGATAACATGCCATGCACAGATGTTACCCTTACAAACATACAACTAAAGCCACAACAAGAACGCTATCACATGTACGACCCGTATTGTTGGCAGACGTTCGGGCAACTATATTCTCCCACAATCCCTCCGGTTGCGTGTTTACTGGTCGGGAAGCCATCCAGCAACAAGATTCAGGGTGATAGTGATTCTTGCTAAGTACATTGGTTAAGCCATTGAGCAACAAGATTAAGGGAGAGTGATGATTCTTGCTATGTATAGTGATCAAATTATTATATTTGTGGTGTATTCTTTTGTGTGGTCGGCATGGTTTGGCTGGCCCCTTTCGCACCAGTAGTTAGTGAAAATATTTTAGCAGTATTAGATAATACGAATTATTTGTTTACTAAGATTACATGAGCTTGCTCTGTGTGAGAGTACGTGAAAATTGCTTGTAGAAAAGTGTTGAAGATTAAGGTTCCTCTGCCTACCAAGGTGGAAACATAAAATTGTTTTGTAGAAAAGTGTTGTAAATCAAACCTCGTTGCTCAATGAAAAAACATCCATTTCACAAAATTGTTAACATAAGAAGATTCAAATGTACATGGTTCTAAACATGATCAAATACTAGGTAGTCTAAAGATTAGCAATGGAGCTGAGTGGATTGTCCTGCACTATAATTCTATCAAGTAGATACATGAGCCAGAAGATAATGGGTTTTAATAAAAATAAATAAATGATCGATAGATCACTCTGGCAGAAATATATTCATATTCTTTTTCTCGAGTTTATATGTATTTTTATATTCGTTTACAAGAAAAGGATAGTTGTGAGAATTTCCTTATAAAGAGCACAAATATTATGTGAATTATCAATGAAGCAGAGAATGAAAGTTGCAAATGGAATGGTACTTAAAAAAATCATACACAGTAAACATGCATTATTTGAGTACTTTCTACAAGAAAAATCGTTAACTCTTTATATATCTACTAGCAAAACACATAGAACCTCAAGGCTATATTTGTATCTTAAATTTTAAAGAGAAAAGGGCAAAGGAAAAGTAAATATCTAAATATAAAGTACAAAGTTACATAATAATGAAACATGAATATATTTTTCACTAATATTTTCTTACTAAAATTCAAGATCCAAATATAATGTAAATGTATTTTATTTTATTGAATAACATATTATTATTTCAAGAAAATTGTTGATAAGGTTATAGCATGATTCATGCTGAAAATTATCTTGCATCAGTCAACTTAATTGCATTTATACATTTCCCACATACAATTCTTGTTTTTGGCAAAAACATGACTATGGTATTTCAACATTAATTTTCTAATAATACCAGAAGAATTGTTGAATGGACCCTCAAGTGCAACGCATGTGCTCTCTGCTGCTTATCAAACGTGTCAAAGTGATAAATCAGTTCAACAGTTAATCCATGACCCACATCTTGGTTAGAAAAGAATACAAGTTACCACTTTTTAATTGGGACGGCAATAGAATCAATTTAAAATATTCATTTAATTATTGTGAATTTTAATAGTATAAATGAGTTTGAATTGAATTTTAAATTTTTTATTTTTAAATTCGACCCAATTTAAATTTGATTAAAAATTTTATTATAAATATTTATATGATATTTTTTTAGAAAAATATATTTTTTAAAAATTTTAATAATATTAATTTTAAAATATTTATAAAACAGGTCTAAACTAAATTCTTAAAAATTTTAATAGATCGAATCTTGAATCTAAGTAAAATCCAACCTATTATCGTTCCTGATGTTGAAGAGTTAGACCATAACATCGAAACCCGCATCCCATGCTTGACCTAAAATCTGAGTGACCCAATCGGATCTGCCTAACGTGGTTTGACCTAACACACAATACCCTAACCCAATTAACAACCACTCCAAGCCCTAAATCATACCAAGCCTAATGGTGGAGCGGATGATGGGTGGGGCAGGGGACATGAGGGGTGATGGTGAGGAATGTTTTGGGTTGTTCTTGATAGGTCCTAGAATATCATGGCTATTCATTATATGGGTCCAATATAGGCCCAAATATAAATGGCTATCATGGCCCATGAATCCAAGATTAGCCTAAAATTTATCAAGAGTGTATAGGCATGATAAAGATTTTTCTTTGTAGCCCAAATGGCCTAATAACTAATTCTAAGTTCCAAAATACAAGGTTTAAGTAACAAAATTATCTGAATTTTTGAAAATAATTCAATTAAAATATTTTCATAAGACATTGAGATTGTTGTATATAACTTTCATTAGTAATATGATAAAATATCTGAAATTTTTTTGTTGATATAGTGATTTACTCCCAAACTTTATTCTTATTTTAATAAAATTATATTGTACTAAGTTATTTTTTTATTTTTTCAATACGCATATATAAGTTTATTAAATAATATAATTTTTATTGACAATCTTCATATATAAATGTATTATTTTTATAAAAAAAATTTAAAAAATTGTATATATAAACATATGTTCGAATTAATGACGAATTTTGTTATGTAGATGAGATTTTATTAATTTTTTTTTCAAATTATTCTAAATTACACCCAAATTATAAATTTTAAGAGCTAACAAATAATTTTCAAATTTAAATTTATTAATAAGGGTTTTAGAATATGACCAATTTAATTCTTGCTATTATTACAAATGGATAACTTGAAATTGAATAACATAAAGGGGTTTATAAAATACTTAGGAGAAAATTGAAGGGTGGATTGCATTATAATACTACTTGCAATTTGGCCATAATATTTGGCATTTGAGCCAGATTTTTTCACGGTCCTTTTCATGCCCCAAGGAAGAATTAAACCCTTAAGTCATCATTGAAGCATGAAAAACGACAAAAAAAACTTTAAAAAAAAAAAAAACAAGAAAGTCAACATTTTTGCCTATGGGGCATCATCAATACAAGAAAGAAAAAAACAAATAAGCAATAGACACCCAATTGATCAATGAAGAAGAAAATGCAAGGAAACCCAATGTACTCATTATAATACTAAATCAAAATGACTAAACCTAAATACCAACTTAAAATAGCAAGATCATGCCTTTTCCTATGACATAAGTAAGCATCAAGCATGGCCTTAATAATTGACTAAGTAAAAAAGTTGAAAACAAATCAATCTGTCAAATAAATTGAGTCAAATAAAATAAAATGAACGTTCAAACTCGTATGCTTTAATTTAAGAATTTAACTAGAGTACGGCATGTTTTTATTTATAAGAAAAAACTGAGAACAAAAAGGCAAGACAACAGGACAATGAAACGAACCAAATTTAATTTTTTTCCTTTATTTTATCCAATTTTACATTAAAAAAAGGGGGGGAAATCAACATGATCAATGCCAGACTGATTAAATTAAACACATTTGTAGAAAAAAAATAGAAGAGAGACAAATCCAATTGTCAAAGTCAACAAGGGCAATATTGGAATTCTACTCCCATAAAATTACTATAGTTAGTAGGCTTATCTTATCCCCTCCAACTTATATATATCTACTACTCTACAATCCAGCGCACTGCATAAGTATTACTACAAGTAAAATCCCATTCCTCCATTTTCAAATTCCCCTGGAATTCATAAACTGTCCTGGTCATCTGATTACCAGAGTAGACTAGAGCAATGGCAGGAATGACAGGGAAGGACGCTGAGACAGTCAACAGGAGGATGGCCTCTGTTGCCGGGCATCTGATTCCAGCTACTCAAAGCCTGAACTGGAAAGATAAAAGCATTGGCTTGTCGAATTGCAGCTCCGGATTTGATGATACGTATCATCGGGTACACGGTGAAGTCCCGACCCACATCCCGGAATGGAAACCGGCGTTGGATGATTCCGGCAAGGAGTTCACTGACATTATCTATGAAAAAGCTGTCGGAGAAGGCATCGCTAAGGTCTGTTCTTTTACTGTACCTTTTTTTTTTTGTCTGTATTTTAGGAGTTAGAATTACCAACTCAGTGATATTTGAGGTAATTTTAGGCATGTAACTGTTGCTAGAGGCCCAGAAGTGCTGAAATATTTCCATCAAACATTGCTCCACAAGAAAATTAAGACTAAATGATCAAATCATTTATTATATGATTAAATATAAATTGACGTGAATTATATATATTTTATATATATATTTGAAGTTAAATATGATATGAAATAGTAAATTAAAATAGAAATATTATCTTGAAAAGAGTAAAGTTTGTGATGTGATCATTGACATTCGTGATGATCCACGGTTTTTTTTTTTCGATAACAACTAAAATCTTGGGTAGCTACACCTGATTTGAGTTTTTGGTTTTATTTTTGGTGCCTGTAGATAACGATTAACAGGCCGGAGAGGAGAAATGCTTTCCGGCCTCAAACAGTAAAGGAGCTCATGCGTGCATTCAACGATGCGAGGGATGATAATTCTATCGGAGTTATCATTTTCACTGGGAAGGTAATTTCATTCAAACTTAGCTTTGAAATTTTTGATAAAAAGTAGGAACGTTACTGTTAGTTATCAGTATAAATAACCTTTTATATTCTTTTTTATGCTATGATCAGTTAATTATAAAAATTATTTCTGAAATTTGATCTTTTTAACGAAATTACCACTGTAAATTTATATATTGTAAATATTCCTTTGGATTATTACAAATACTTCTTAAAATTTATTTCGATTTTACAAATTGCATCTGTTGTCTATAAATTTTATAAAAAATATTCTCTATTTTAATGATGGTAGACTATAGGCGGAATATGCAAAATAAAAATAAATATCAGTGATGTATTTAAAATTTATAAACACAGAAGAGTAATTTTTATAAATAGATGAATCTCGTAGATAATTTTTGTAATTAACCCTATATTAAAAGGTATGATTGTGTCTTAAGAAAACCATACAGACTACAGTGTGATATATTAATGAGGGGGTTATTTACATAAAAAAATCTCAAATATTCTTAATTTTAATAATAACTTTCATGGTAAGAAGAATAAAATATCTCACATGCAATTCATAAATTGTGTAAGATCTGGTGTACTAATTAATAATTTGAGGTCAACTTGTTGATTCAATAAACCAATACTTTGAATAAGAGCCAACTTTCTTCAATTTAAATTGGAATTTTAATATGTTGAATATAATTTCTCAGATAATATTAACTTTTATTAATTCATCATCCCTTCTTTGACTGGCATCATATTTTTTTAAGTTTCCTACTTGGTTGCTGGAAAACTACGAGGGTCAAATTTGTTTTTTTTTTTTTTTTTTTGGGGGGGGGAAGACGGGCGGCTGAGGGGGCGCAGCCCCCAAGACCGGTCCAGCTCGTGTCTGCTTATTGGAAAAACTGAGGGGAAAAAAAACTGAACCCATTTTTCCACGTAGTTTATGTGATATTTAAAAATATGTATTAGTGCAATAATTTTTAAAAATATTTTTTTAATATTTTTAAAATAATAAAATAGATTTAATTAGTTTAATGGATTGATCCCGCTGGGTGCGGATTCTATTTTTTTTTTTAATATAATAAATTTTGAATGTCACGATCCTTCTTATCCATACTTTTTGAATGAAATTTCTTATTTTACATTCTTCTAGTTACATGTATTCCCATTTTTCCAAACACAAAAGCCATTTATGTTATAATTTGTGTCTCCCAATTCAATCACTACAAATCAGAAGAATTAGGTTAGTGTTTTGAAAAATACTAAATATTCAATTACACGATTATTATGACTTATAAGATTTTAAATTTTATTACAAAATAAGTTTTTAAAGTATTTGGATAAAATTAAATCATAAAAATTATAAGATATTAGTAATAACAATTTTATAATTAATATGATAAAAATAAAGAAGTTTGTTAAGATTTTAAAAATAAATTAAGAATTTTTTAGAAAATTTATAAAATCATAATATCTTATTTGGGAGTTTCTATCTTCGTTTCTCAAAATTTTATCAAACACTTTAAAACATCTCGTAAACTTTTGAAAATTTTATAAGCATTTTAAAGAGTTTATAAATTCACTCAAACACGCTTTAGTTGCAATTTTATTAACATTTTTTCTACAATTAGTAGTTTTAGGAATGAACTCAAATTTTTGTCTCAATTAAGGCGTATAATGATTAGATGATGCAGGGAAGCAGCAGTTGCCCCTTCAAATCAATATAAACATAATTTTCATATATAAATATATTAAAATTTAAAATTTTATCCCCTTAAAATATTAAAAATTACCCTTCATATCTCTTTGCTCGTTGGGAAATAATTCATTTTCGTCCCCTAAAATTAAAATTTCTGCTCTATCCTGTAGGGCACCAACGCCTTTTGCAGTGGAGGGGATCAATCACTCAGAGGCAAGGAAGGTTACGTTGATTACGATAATTTTGGTCGCCTCAATGTTTTAGATCTGCAGGTACATTTCATGTAGTATTAAATTCTCTTTAGTTTCCTCAGACTTGATCATAGAAAACAGAGTGAAAATATTTCATTTTAAGTATCCACTTGCTATTTTTCAATGCAGGTGCAAATCCGTCGCCTTCCCAAGCCAGTGATAGCAATGGTAATTTTTATTTTATCTGTTATTTTTTTATATCATAATATCTCAGTTCTACAATTTTAATTATCCTGACATCATTAAATAAATACTGTTTTTGTTTCTTCTACAAATAAAAAGGTTGCAGGGTATGCAGTCGGGGGTGGACATGTCCTCCATATGGTCTGTGATTTAACAATTGCAGCAGATAATGCTATTTTTGGTCAGACAGGACCTAAGGTAATCTTATTCTGTTCTGATTTCCTCTGCATAATTAATGCTTCTTGTCCTGTTACTCCCACTAGCTTCCTCATGTAATAACGACCTTTTGATGGTTAATTTTCGAATTAATTTTTTTATTATAATACATTTTTTTATTATAATATGCTGTTAGCGTTATATATTGTATGTGTATGCTTGATTTTAAGTGTATATCTAAATAATATTATATATATATATATGACGTGTATAATATTATACAAGATGTCAAATAAAATTAAATAGAAGATTCAAATTAATTAACGTTAATTAGTAAGAGTGAATCTTCGAAATTTGTACTGTATGTTCAAGAATTCGAAACACATCCATGTTTTTCCATATTTCTTTTATTAAGTGGTTTCAAATCTCAAATCAATCAATTCAATTACCAAAGATCCATAACTAGCTTAACTTGTGAGCTAATAATGGACTAGTTCGATAACATTAGTCCATATGCATATACTGGTAGAGTTGAAGGTCTTAAAGAGGGCTTTCTTACACGTTTGAAACCAGCACTGACTTGTCCTATATAGATCTGTTTCTATAATTTTTATGGTTTCCACAAATACTTGAATCATCAAAGAAATGTTGTGAACTGTGTTTTAGAAATCATAAATCATATGTATTTTTTCACAAAACTGCAGGTTGGAAGCTTCGATGCTGGTTATGGGGCTTCCGTAATGGCTCGTTTGGTAAGATTTGAAACCTGAGAGATTTCTCACTATCTCCTTTCTTTTCTGTGCAATCTTCGTCCTTACAAGTGGAAGTGCTTGATCATGTGAATCGACATAGGTTGGGCCAAAACGAGCACGCGAAATGTGGTTTATGGCAAGGTTTTACAATGCCTCCGAAGCAGAGAAAATGGGGCTTGTGAATACTGTTGTCCCGGTAAGATTCCCTGCTAAGTATTAAAATAACACTTTAGGTGCCTCACTAATTTTGAGCATTTATATCATGTGTTACATCCTTAAAGAGAATTGGATAAATAACCAAGATAAATAAGAAGTGAAATTTCTGAATCAATATTACTCGTACAAACACTAAATCAATCAAGTTGGTGGTGGACTTAAGCCCACAATATAACCTTAAAACTTTTCTTTCAGCTGGAGAAGCTCGAAGAAGAAACAATCAAATGGTGTAGAGAGATCCAGAGGAACAGTCCAATGGCAATTCGTCTGTGCAAATCAGCTATCAATGCAGCTGATGATGGTCATGCTGGACTCCAGGTACCCCCCCCCCCCCCCCAACCCCAACCCAAAAAAAAAAATATAAAAAAAAATAAATCGCTATTTCTTGTGATTTTGTGGCCCAAATGGTTGTTGAGGATACAAATAATTTTTCGGCATCTATTTCTTGTGACTTTTTTTTTTTAAGCAAATTGGAGGAGATGCCACACTTCTATTTTACGGGACTGAGGAAGGCAGCGAGGGGAAGAACGCATACTTGCAACGCAGAAAACCAGACTTCTCAAGATTTCCTCGGCTTCCATGATGTACGTGGAGTAGCAAGATTTGGTCGTATGTTTATGCATGTCAGAGTTGAGAAATAATGAGTGGAAAAGAATAAAGTTGTGTGAAGATTGAGTGATTTTCTTCATTTATGTTTTCCTGTTACAATCACAGACGATTGGCAATTCCTCCACGGATTGCTGCTTTTCAATAATCTTGCTTTCTTGTTCTGTTTCTTTGTTTACTTGATCTGGTTTCCTATACAGATTTCCTGCAAATATGCTTTAAATCTATCTGACTGTTCATAGTTTTTGTGTCATGACCCTAATGAAAAAGACTAGGAAAATGATGGGAGCAAGAAAAGATACACATGATTTTGAATTAGGAGACTGATCATTTGAAATATATGTTTCGGCTTGAAAGAGATTGGCAGATCAAATTCTTAATTGGATTTAATTCCTTAATTAGTTACACTTATGAAGCACGATCAATTGATGATACCAAAATAAAATCTAAGTGCCTGTTTTAATAAAAATAAATTGAAAACACAATAAAATGTAGTATTTTCTTGATAGATCATGCTTTATTCTCATACACAGCGTTAACCAACAAGGATGATAAGATGGTCAATCACCTACTAGTGATTGAAATTGATTCATTCCATTTAACCTAGATTATTAATCATATCACATATTCATATGCAATAGCTTTTTAAACCAATAATAAGTTTGATTTGATTAAGATTGATAGTTTTCCACCATATTATTGTCCACTTTACTGGTCGAGATGCGTTCGCTCAATCAAAAGACCTCATGACATGTATGTTGGGATGAACCTCAAGGTTATAAACACACCATCTCACAATTCCACACCTGGGATACCCAACCTCCAACCACAATATACCCCGGAAAGTCATTATGTGCTCAAGATGGCGCCGATAGGGGATTCCCATAAATGGCGCCACTGATGCAGTGAAGATCGACAGTGCCTCTCCATGATATTATTCATTTTTCTGACCGAAACGCGTTCGATCGGTTCAAGGGCTCATGGTTTTAAAAGATCTCATGATAGGTTGGAATAAACTCCAAACTTATAAACAAATCATTTTATCATTGCACAACGACGTGGGATATCTAACTCTCACCACAACACAACTCATTAATTAGATTTAAGTAAATAAATAAAAAATAGTAGTAGAGTTTAAATTCATCAAATAAATGTGAGCAAAATATTTGAAAATATAAATTTCGAATTAGGCACTCATAGTTTCTTGCATTTATTTTCAATCACCTTGTCTCCTTATATTTTTATATTGCCTCTACAATCCGTATTATATTATTATAAAGTATGTATATGCGTATACTCCTCCTATCTCAAAATTAAAGCTTTCATTTGATGGGTTATGAATTTTAAATAAGAGTTCAAAAAATAAATTTTTTACATAATTTTATATTATCAAATTCAAAAGTAATGATTGATAGCTGTGTCAAATTAATATTTAAATGAGATGGTACTTGAGAAATAAAATTTTAATTTTAGAAAATAAAGTTTTATTTTTGAACATTTAAAAGAATATGACTAATAAATTTATGATGGAAATATAATATATATACATATATATATATATATATATATAAGTGGCCACGACTTTTAAGCCTTGCCTATAAAAGATGCACATTGAAACTGAAATTCTAGTTTTTAATAATCTATATTATTTATTAATTATTATATGGATGAATCTAAAATAAGTAATTTGGTCTATCATTACATAGATTTATCAAAACAACCCCCTAATAAATCCCTAGAATGACTTACAGAATAATTGATTTTATTTGTAAATTTTATTTTTTTATTCTTAATTTATTCTTTTAAAATAAATCAAATAAATATTATATTTTTCTCTTAATACATAATATTTTTTCAAAATATTTCTTTCAAAACACCCAAATAAATTCCGATCGGCACTAGAATTTGCTCTGATCGTTGGTCTATTTTGAAGGTTGTGCTTAAAACAAAAAAGAAAAGAAAAAAGAAAGCTAAAAACTTAAATAAACAATTGCTAAAAATATTACATTCCAATTGCCCGCTTAATCCCTGGAAATCTACCGCGTAGAACTGCCCAGCCAAGTGCCAACAAAGTAGAGGGACATTTACAAAATCAAACCCGAAATTGATCAAAGAGAACGTGGCAAAATCTCCTTTACTCGCCAGCACAAACAATAAGTAATCCGACGGTCAAAAATCCTCTGCCAGCAAAAACACAGCCACAACCAACGGTCAACATAAAAAGGCCAAGATCCAACGATGGGAAGCGCACGAAGCAGCGTCATTCCTTAGGGGGCAACCCCGTTGTTTTAGGGAATAACTAGTGGCAATATGGACATTACGAAAAACACCTGGAGGGCATCCGATATAAATAACCACCGGTTGACGATTCTCAGCCCTCCTCGAAAAATAGTTATTAGTCTCTCGCGTTATTCTCAGGCAGCTCCACATTTCTCTCGCACAAGCACAAAACATACTCTCTCTCTAACATTTCAGCAAATCAATCGTTCTCAGGTACGCGATAACTTCAGTCTTATATGTAAAATCTGTATGTATACTTGTTTATGAGGTTTAGATTCTGATTGGAATTTTATGATTTTGTTCATTTAATTTTATGATTTTATGCATCTGTTGTATGATATATGATTTAATATTTTTTATGTTGCACTTTTTATTTTCTTTTGGCGTTGATTGAATTTTTGTTAAATTTTTACGTTTCGTTGGGATTGAGTTAATATTTGGTGGATTTAGATTTTTTTTATGTTGCATTTTCTATTTTCTTTTGGCGTTGATTAAGTTTCTGTTAAGTTTTTTTATCATTAATAGAAGGAAAGAAGCATTTCGTTGGGATTGAGTTAATATTTGGTAGATTTATGGATGTGCAGTTGTTCTTTTGTTAGTGATCTGATCTGGAATTTTGTTATTAAGTCATTAATCTGATGGATTTCTTTTATGAATTTCATAACTATGTTTTGAGAATCTGAAAATCGTGAGATTGTTATGAATATTTGTTATGGTTGTATTTGAATTTGATTTTTCTTATAGATCCATTTGATCTAGTATAATGTCATTGTAAAGTTGGTTTTTAGCTCCAATAGTTGTTATTTCAGACATTTTTAAGAAGTTTGTTTCCTAAGATCATGTTTCTACGGATTGGATCATTTACCTTATACATGTTCTAAATTGGCACCTGCATTTCTAAAACATAAGCATATAGTTATAGATGGTGCACAGATGCTTATGTATCGATTTGAATTATAATATGGATCATTTCATATTTGTAGGTGTAACTCTATTGTGATTTAAAATAAATGATGGTGTTGATTGATAAGCTATTGCTTGTGATGTTAATTTGGTTCAAGTAGTAGGAGTATGCTTGTAATTGTGATGGATGTGTATAATGTGAGTCTTATAATTTTGCTTATGTAATCTGTTGTCTATATACAAAATTTTGTTTGGGCATTAGGTGTCGTGATCGATAGACGAATAATGGGCTGAGGCATAGGCAGACATAGAACATCAATAATCTCTTCATATTATTCTGAAGGAATTTTACTACACCTATTAATGGTTTCATCTTTCTATGAGATGCATATATTGCTGGTCTATGTTTATATATATGACTGGTGCCATGATGGTATACAGGGATCAATAGCAAGAAAGAGAAATGGGGTTGACATTCACTAAGCTTTTCAGCCGGCTTTTTGCCAAGAGGGAAATGCGCATTCTGATGGTTGGTCTTGATGCTGCTGGTAAGACCACCATCCTGTACAAGCTCAAGCTCGGAGAGATTGTCACTACTATTCCGACCATTGGTATGGTCTCCTAATTCTGTAATTTGGCTCTGTATCTTTCTACTTGTGTACTATTTGATGTTCTGGCAATGTTTATCTGCATTTTATGTTTTGAATAGTTGAACTACTTTCCATATTCATTTTTTGTTGGGCTTACTATTGGTCTGCAGGCTTCAACGTGGAGACTGTTGAGTACAAGAACATCAGCTTCACTGTTTGGGATGTTGGTGGTCAGGACAAGGTGGGAACTTTTGTTTAATTATGTCTCATGATTAATCTGTAACTATATTTTAATTATCAAAATAAATGAACTTGAGCACTCCATGCTCCTGTTTAGTGATTTTCATCTCATAGGATAATGGAATGTTTCTAGTTCTTTGACGAAACTTTCATGCACGTTATAGGGAATTATTTTGTCTACTTCCTTTTACAGATCCGTCCATTGTGGAGGCACTACTTCCAAAACACCCAGGGTCTCATATTCGTGGTGGATAGCAATGACAGGGATCGTGTCGTTGAGGCAAGGGATGAATTGCATAGGATGTTGAATGAGGTGATAATCCATCTCTTCACTCTGTTCATGTCACATTCAACTTCTAAGAAGTGAAAAACTCATCAATAACTTGAGAAAAAAGAAAAAAATAGTTTTTTTATGAGAAATAGGCCGTTTAAAAGGATAAATTGTCCCCATTCTATCAAGTGATCAGACCAATATTACGGGAAAACGTTTTTCTTTTTTTTTTGAAGATATACAATAGATAATTTCTTTTGTTGTTTCTGCTCATGTCTGTGGATGATTGGTTAGGAAAGAGTTTTTAGTTTAATTTTATTATCAGTTAGGAGTTGCTATTTGTACTTTTCTAATATACTGCATCACTTCATATGGATATATTGCATTTGTGTGTTTATGCGATTTTAGGCATCTCGAAAAATCTTGTGCTATCATTAGAAACTATTATTGCATAAATATTTTTGACCTTGACCAAACAAAACTGCACAAGATAAGAGTTATTTTGCAACGAGTTGAGTAACCGCTTTGCACATTCTTCTAGCGTGCTACCTTATTGCAATTGTGTCTTTGTGGAACAACAAATGCAAAGTTTTTGTAGTTTATTGTCTACACTAATTAGAGGAGGAGGGGGGAGAAGAAAGTTAGAAATGCAACTGCAAGAGTAAATTGTTTGTTTGCTATTTCATCAGTACATGTGCTCATATTGCCTGAGTCGAGTGTAATATAATTTTCTAATGAACCCCTTTCCTATACATTGTGTTAAGTGTAGAAGTACAAATGCAATCCTCATAGATGGAGCAGAATTGTTGCTGTGAACGTATTGAATTTATCCATTTTCTCAGTGTGATCTCAATTCTTTTGAAAGGAGTTCCATATTAGTTAATAGAAAAGCAAGGGTTGGTGATTTTGCTTTGATTATTTCGACATAAAAGATTGTGCTGACCATTTTGGCTGGAATTATCGGCTGCTTCTTTCAGGATGAGCTGAGAGATGCAGTATTACTTGTATTTGCAAACAAACAAGATCTTCCTAATGCAATGAATGCTGCTGAAATAACTGACAAGCTTGGCCTACACTCACTCAGGCAGCGCCACTGGTAGACATTCTTAACCTAGGTTCCTTTGAGATCAGTACTTCCGCATGCTGATTATATGTTGTTTTTCACCCAATTTCTTTGCTTCCAGGTATATTCAGAGCACCTGTGCTACCTCTGGCGAGGGCTTTATGAGGGGCTGGATTGGCTCTCCAACAACATTGCTAGCAAGGCAAGTAGTTTAGATACATTCATCATGGAACTCTATTTATCAGACTGCTTCTAAAACTGCTCTATATTATTTTAGTTACTTGTTTGGTCAATTTTTGACTGTGCTACATTATTTCAGGCTTAAAGCGCTTTATGGAGTTGTTTATGTGAGCTAATGCTGGATGCAGCCGAGTTTTTATCTAGTCTTATGCTAGTCTTTTGGCTTTCTTTTTTTTTATGTTTTTCAGTGTTTTCGTTTATGTTTAGGACCTTTAAAATGGTTGTATAACAGAATGGTTTGTTTGATATGTTTGCAAACATTTGCTTAATTTTGAATGTAATTCTCATGAGTTGGTTGGTTTTGGATCCTACGCACCTTTCTCAACATGTAAGCTGCCCAATCTTGGAGCTCATGATTTTAGGAAGTGTTGAAAACACTGAAATCCATTCTACTAATATGATTGAGCGCAAAAATCTCTATTGCCCCAGTTAACAGTAATTTTTTAAGGTATGAACTAGTCTAAGTATCTACGATCAGATCTGACTCCTGTTTTAGCATTTTTTCTCTGTGTTGTTTTCCGAAAAATTCCAGATAAACGCTGGACATTTTGTAGTAATTTCAAAATGAGCAATAGCAGACTGCGTATAAAATGTTATTTATTCAACAGCTTTATCAATTATATGTGGTAAAATACCAATAGTTTAGAAAGGCTGAAGACTACGTAAAATAACAATTAATACAAATATTTAAAATTGCCAAATCCTCAGAATTAACTGAGTTTATTAAGTGAAACTGTTTAGTACTTTATTACACGAGGATTCCCATAACTTTAACTAGCTAGGCCAAATCCAATATATCGTAGTTCGTCACAAGCGGGAAATGCAATTATCTTTTTGTCGTGGCCTTTTTGTCATGGGCCACGACATTTATCACTTAAGCCAACCCCTAGCTAGGAATGTTAATAGATCGTTTATAGTGAATTTAAACTGTATAAATAAGTTTGGATATGAGTCATGCGTTTTTTATTTTAAATCCAACCTAATTTATTAATTTTTTATTTTTTAAATTTGTTATTATATATATGTGATTTTTTTAAAAAAGTAGATTTTTTGAAAAGTTTTTAATAATATTATTTTTAAAAACATAAATTTTAATATTTTTTAAATTATAAAATATATCTAATGGTTTCCACTAACTAGGTATGAATTTGAAGTGGGTCTGAATTAAAATTATTAAAAAATTTGTTAAGTCGGATCTTGAATCCGGACAAACTGGGCTCACTCCACTCAAATATGGTTCCTATCCCTCACCCAATAATCTTTGCTATTGTGTTGACTTCCTGTGATAATTTGGGACTGAACCTGGCTTTGACCTATGCAAATCTCGTAGCACAAGCGAATCAAGAGTCGATTGAAGAAAAATTCTACACGGAATGAATTCGGTCTGTAATTTGTATTTTAATTATTTATGTCGTTTTAAATCTTGAAATGTGCTTAATCTGTATTACAAACTAGAAGTTTTCAGACTATGTAATCAAAAGCCATATGCATGCACCTGTAGATGGCATCATTGAAACTCTCTTTGTCAACATCATAGTTACTTGAAAAAAGAGAGAAGGATCTACCCACATTTATTTGTGATTAAAATATGAAATAAAATATGAAATTAAATTAAAGAATTGAGGAGACTAGTTCGACCTCGAGCACGTTTGCTTTCAAAATATCTTTTGCATTACCACATGGCGTGTTAATGGCTTGATATTGTTTTGTCAAAATTTGGAAAAATGGAAGTCAAACAAATTAATTTTTGTACATGATCACAAGATATTGAGTAATTTAATTACACTCATAGGAGATATGGAATTCATGCTGAAAATATTATTTTCGTTTATAATTCTTTTGTTCTTAATAAGATTCTTGATTAAATGTGAAAAATATTACTTTATGAAACTTCTAATAAACTGAACTCTTTGATTAAGTTGGAACAATTGATCAACGCAAAAGAAATTATTCTGGAATTTGATATGTGAGAATTTAAGAACACAATTGGTGGAAAAAAATGTGAGATGCTTTTTTAAATATGATATCTATTATCTTTCTATTACGTCAGAGCAATTTATTTTCGTAAGTTTAATAAGTAATTATTGATAAGGATATCCAATAATCTTAAATTCACTTTCTATTATTACTTCCTCACTAAATAATTTAAATCAAACGGTACGAAAAAAAAAACACTAATCCACTTGGCCATGGACATGAAGATCCAGACAAAGTTTGAGGTTATGCAACGCCTTTTTGTTTTGTACACACATAAGAAGTTCCTTCCCCAATCACATTCTGCAAACACAACCCCACACCACAATTATTAACTTTCACAAAAGCACACACACTACACACACTACATACATCACACGCACACACACACACATATATATATATGTATGTATATGTATGTGCGCTACTAGTATATACCAGCAAATTTTAGATGTGAAGTTTGCAGGCTAGAGCCAAGAGGGCCCCTATTTCTTTTGTTTGCTTGTTTCGACCTTTGAATCCCCAAAGTGATGGGGGCCGAAAGGGTGGGGATCAGATTCCAGCACCCTTTCCCCCACACTTCCAATTCCTGCAATAGAATTTCATTATCTGTGCCTTTTGGAAACATTAGTCTCTTCATTAATTTTTGGCTTGAAATGCTTTTTCTCTTTTTAAATATAATATATGTACTTATCAACAGCTAACAACATACTCCCACTCTTGGTCCACATATGAAGTTGAGGATGCATGGCTGTCTCTCAAAATATCAAAAACATAATTACAAAATTTTTGACAGTAACGTACACAAATATATATATGTTTATATAAAGTTCAAAAAATTTGAATATTGAAAAAAAATTATTGAAAACTATTAATATTATACTGTTTTTCTATTCATTGAAAGATATGTAAAATAGTTGTGAAATTTTTGGATGGATCGAATGCAATTCTTGAATGAATAGGATGCAGTATACCAGATTCGATTCATTCACCGCCATGCATGAAGTATGGAAACATGGCGTGTTAGAGATATGCAGTGTATATCCATCCATTGCAAAGACCCTTAAGGAAGGACCACAGCTGCTTACATGAACGAAAGTTAGGGTTTGAAAAATAGATTCTTTTTGAAGAGGGTTTGCCAGATGGCCATTTATTGTAGTTTCCCACAAGTACCTTTAGTCCTTGATATCAATTATTTGAGCCTTAGCTCTTCTACTCATCATTGAACTCTGGATTTGTCTTTTGCAGCCCACTTGGGATGGAGATGATATTCGAATTTTTCTCTTTGATATAAAGTTGTATATTCCACACCCTTTTTGGGTAGCCTGTTTTGATTCACCATCCTTTCTTTTCCCCTTGACACTACTAAAAGGGAGGCCAGGCACATAATTACATGTTATCCTGGTATGGCTATGTACATCAACTCTCTTGGAAACTTTTCTTGTGTGGTAAAAATAATGTCACGTTAACATATGTGGATTCCCTCATTGATGTAGTATAAGTCTCACAGCAAGTTGGTTTGTAATAAAAAATCTAGGACTAATTATAAAAATTATCCTTGGGACTTCCTCTATTTATTGAAATTACCCATTTTATTTTGGATGAATTATACTTGAATCCGAGTCCAAATGATCTTGAATTAAAATACTAACAATTCCTGGGAATGACCCTTATCTATAATCTTCCGATACTTAAATTATTTCATGTCAAGAGGTAAAGAACTAGTAGACAAATCTATAAAAGTTATCTTATACAACTAAGTATCGTGGTGTCTATATTGATTGATTCAAGTATGCTATACATGATAGGATTCAAGTTTTCTAATTTCATCGGCTCTCATATCTCATCGTTTCAGTGCATCAACAATCAAATCTTCTCGAGTCAAACCCTCAATTCGAGTCGGCTTGCGCTCCAGGCAAGAAGACATGGATGTTCAGGTAATTTAGGCATTGTGACAATTTCCTAGGGATAAAAAGTAATTCTAATACTTCCCACACCATCATCTAAATTTAAAAATTAAAATTATACCTTAATATTTGATTCCATTTTACAAATTGCACATACTATATATTATTATTATTATTAAAATAGAATTTTCTTATTTTTTTGGTTGATATTGACAATATTGTTGTTCTTCAATTCTTTTTCCGACTTAGACGTTCATGAACTCTTTAAATAGTGGTCCTAACATGAATATCGTCATACCAAGCATGATCAGATCGAATAAAAAGATTTCCAGGTGGATTGGACGGTGATATATTTGTAATATTTATTCTGTAAATATGGTGATGATGTGTATTGCAAAACATAGCTGCCACACCCTAAACATAGCTCTCATATGTTTCCTTGGACTCAAATAAATATCCCAATGTAATAATCCAATTAACTTAAATCCTATCTCATATGTAATGTGAGATAAATACTGAGACTACAGGACAACTATCTCATTCAACAGGCTCTGGGGGGTGGGGGTGGGGTGGTTCTAATGAGAACAAAAGTACGTAGAATCGTCTAACAACTGTATAAAACATAATTGGCCCATGAAGATAGTAAAAGGTACAATGATCGGTCAATATTTAGTGTCGTATACACCAAGAAAGTTGTTCTTAGCTCCTCAAACATGCAAATTGATCCTTGTTTCTTTCCAATCATTGCTGCTTTAATCTGACTTGCAAGATGGCTGCCCACATTATTTTAAAAGGTTTTGCCAGCTTTAAGATGATTACTATTCTAATATCATTACGATGGGGCTAGAAATTTTAAGTTTGGAAAGCAAGAATGAATTTTTTTTCTCGATTATATATGAAAAGATAATTTTATTATTTTTAAAAAGATAAAATTTTAAAATTTAATAAATTTATATATAAAATTATAGTTATAAAAACTTAAGAGGGCGGCTGTCTTTGAATGCCCTTAGCTCCCTCCCAGGATAAAGACTCTCTAAATTTGTACTTATTACGAAACTTTAAGAGTATGATGTGATAATATGGTAAATGATAAATATAATGTCACTATTGTTTGTGATTAATAATTATGGTTTGGGCCACATGTGATAACCAAAAAAACACTTGGTGTGTGTTGTTTATATGATTGCTAGAATACATAATATTGTCTCATCTATTCCTCAAATGATGATAAATTATAGTCCCATTGAATTTTCATACACGAAAAAGATGTTTCACATGTACAATTTTCAGGTACCTATTAACTCAAAAACAAAAAAAAGAAACATTCACCACGTGCATACTCAAATAAAGCTTATAATTTTAGTGAAGCAACTTTTCTCAAATATAATCGTGTATAACGAAAAATTCATTCAAATTATTACAAATGCACAAGAATTTATTCAGAAGAAAAATCTATAAAAATCATGATATGTAAAAAGCATTTGTCCACAGTGATCGGGTTTCAGTGAGAGCATCCCTTGTTATAGTAGAGCCACCTTAGTGATTTTAGATGGTAATATCAATACTACACTATATGAGTGCATAAATTAAAGTCAAATATTTTATTATGTAAAAAATAAAATATTTGAAGCATCTAATTTTGGATCACTGCATAATGCAGTTTATGAGTTTACTACGTTTTTGGAAATTTTTATCTTTTTAGTTGAAGTGTTAATAAAGTGGAACAAGACAGGCCTCCAAAATCCGTGTGTGTGAATGGATGGGCTGCCTTTTTATAATTGGGTGTGAAAAGTGAAGCATTATGCCACTCTTCTTGATAATTTAGTTTTATGGTTTTGTCCACTAAACAGAACACATGTTTCTTAAATTCCATGCTCACCACCAATCTCAACAATGTATATAGGTTGTGTTTTATTGTGATTTATATTATAGTGCAAACTTTTGGGAGCCTAAAATCTTCTGAATATGCACAAGTAATTGGCTAATTAGCCACACCACCAATCTCAACATAAATCCCTTTTTTTTTTTTTTTTTTTTTTTATCTCCACTAACAATTTCAACCCCAATTTCAAGAATTATATAAGATGATAGCCGAATTCAAAACTTGTTTCATTAAGTTTTTTTAGATTCAAATTCCGAATCAGAGAGCTAAACCCCTTTTATTATTTAAAATATTAAAAATTATATTTTTTAAAAATAATATACTAAACTTTCTAATATATATTCTTTTAAAAAATATCACACAAATATATATAATGAATTTTCAAAAAAAAACAAAAAACAAAAACGGAACAAGTTTGAAAACAAATAAGATTCATTCCTAGATGTACATAGTTTTTTTCCTCACCTTTTAATATCAGTCAACCGCGTTGGGAAAAAAATATGATCACGATATTACAAAATAGAAAAGAAAAAAAAAAAGAAACTACAAAAACCTAATTCTAATTTGAAATGTCTACGTTTCCTGACTATTCAATTTGCTCTTTTGTTCTATTTTTTTTTTTCTTGGCCCTGTAGTTTCATTGTAATAAATATTCCGCAAAGACAATGACACCCACTCCATGCCCTCTCATTTCACTTGTCTTGCATGCTTTTATTTTCCATCTGAAAATTTCAATTAAAAAATAAAAAAAGAACCCATAAAATAAAGAAAGAATAAAGTAGGAATAACATATTCAAATGATGTCAATTTCAATTCCAATTGAATATGACGTCTGCCTATATTTGAATCCAAGCCGTTGCTCCTTGTGATAAGGCTACATCAATGGTAAGGTGAAAGATCGAATAATGTTCGTTCATTCTCTCCACACATCCCAATACTTTTTTTTCACACATAAAATTATTATATTATATACCCAAAAAAAGGGCACCAATATATTATTATTATTTTTTTTAGAAAAAAAGAAGATGGCATGTTTATTTGAATTTCATTTGGAGTACATTTGACATGCATGAACATTTCATTTCACTCCTATTTAAACTGAGGAAATCGTGCCATTGAAGCTCAGGAACACAAAGCAAAGTAAGGTTGGCAGCTTGCTAGTTTTACTTACCTATCTCTCCCCTACACACACACACAAAAAAAAAAAACAAAAATCTTCGAAAAAATGGCTCCTGAAGTACCACCGGCCGACGTTTTCACCGGGAAAATCCCGGCCCTCGATGCAGACTACTCGAGAAAGGCTTTTGTAACATTCTTAGCTGGTAATGGTGATTATGTGAAAGGGGTTGTTGGTTTGGCCAAGGGTTTGAGGAAGGTCAAAAGTGTTTACCCTCTCGTGGTGGCAATCTTGCCTGATGTCCCTGAGGAACATCGTGAGATATTGAGGTCACAAGGTTGCATTGTGAAGGAGATTGAGCCCGTATACCCACCCGACAACCAGATTGAGTTTGCCATGGCTTACTATGTCATCAACTACTCCAAGCTTCGTATTTGGAACGTAAGTAACCTATTCATGCACACGTACGCATATTTGCACACACCACGACATGAACACAGACACGTACATGCTAGTCTGTAAGCATATAGACTAGTGTAAAGACGATGATATATATATATATACACACACGTGAGTTTGTCGAGATTAATTCACTAAAAGAAAGACTCCCTATTTTCCCAAAGTATTGTTACTTAATTAAAGTGAGAAGGCAGCTCAAATTAATTTTGAAACATTGCTTTTAAATTTGTACATGCATAAAAATTTCACTATTATAGTATTATATAAAATTCTATATTAATTTAAGTGATGACATTTTTACCAAGTGAGGGAATAGTAGTTAAGGAATCCTAAGAGACAAGAAGATACGATGACGTCAGGCACCTAAAACACATCTAGGACTACTGTTGTAATTTGCATCAGTACAATCCTTGGCCCAGACAAGAAAATCTTTAGCCACAGAAATCATGTTTTTCTTGTTCAACCTGCACGAGATTTTTTTTCTATTTTCCCCTTCTATATGTGAAGTAAGCAGAGCACAATGAAAACATTATATACAAGCAAATAAGCCCACATGTACAATGAAGAAACAGTTACAGAAAATCTCCAAGAACCAAATTTATATTGAGAACATATCAAATTCAGTTGATGAACCATTATCAGATATCATTTTTTTTTTTTTTTTGGGAGAATGATTGTTTGATGCATGCTTGCAGTTTGAGGAGTACAGCAAGATGGTGTATCTTGATGGAGATATCCAGGTTTATGAAAACATCGATCACCTCCTAGACACACCTGATGGCTACTTCTATGCTGTAATGGACTGCTTCTGTGAAAAGACATGGAGCCACTCACCACAGTACTCCATCGGTTACTGCCAACAGTGCCCTGACAAGGTCACTTGGCCTGCTGAGATGGGATCCCCTCCTCCGTTGTACTTCAATGCTGGGATGTTTGTGTTCGAGCCCAACAAAACCACTTATGAGAAGCTTCTTGAGACTCTGCGCATCACCACACCAACACCATTTGCAGAGCAGGTAAGCTATGTCCTGTTTCGTATGTCGAACGTGCAACGTAAACTATCCCTTCATTAACATCTCGGAAATATTCCACCATCATCGTTAGGACAGTGAAAAATGCCACCTCCATCGGTTCTTAATACATTTTTCATATGCAAATGACAGGATTTCTTGAACAAGTTCTTCGAACAAATCTACAAGCCCATTCCTCTGGTTTACAACCTTGTACTCGCAATGCTATGGCGCCACCCGGAGAATGTTGAACTTGATAAAGTTAAAGTTGTTCACTACTGTGCTGCTGTGAGTATTCTCTAATTGCCAACAAACTTTTCCAGGCCCGTATGCCTGAAAGACTATTTTTAATACTTGCATACATATAATTGGTCGCCGTTTAATCTCCTATCAGGGATCAAAGCCGTGGAGGTACACAGGCGAAGAAGCCAACATGGACAGAGAAGACATAAAGATGCTGGTGAAGAAATGGTGGGATGTTTACGACGACGAGTCGCTTGATTACAAGGGTGAAGAAGATGGTGTTGCAGGGGAAGAGGCCTTCTCAAAGCCATCAATAATGGCTTCCATGCCTGAGCCTGCAGTATCATACATCCCTGCCCCTTCTGCTGCTTAAAAAACAAGCAAGGAGCTTTAATATTCTGGAAAAATGGTGCAACTTCGTACGTCTTTACCCTATTAACTAAATTTTTATGGGCAACTTGCCTATTTTTGGTGTGTAACTGAACAATATGCATAAAGTTTGGTTCTGTTTGATGCCAATCATATGTTATGTACCTAGCAGTAAAGGAATGTAAGTGTTCTGCTGCTATTATTATCAAGTCTCTGTTATAAAACTTTACTTTGACAAAATATCACTAGCTTGCATTTACAATATGTCACGTTATAGTTATAATTTCGTGTTTGCATCTTATATTTTACATTAAATAGTTAATGACAAAGATATATTTAAAAAAATATTTTATATATTGTCATTATGTACAATATAAAAAAACGTTAAATTGAATCAGAAAATCCTCCAATGCAAGGTTTCGCGTGATTTGTAATACATACAATTTCCTTCCTGTTAAACAAAAATCTGAAGAACAGATGCACTTAATTAACTGTATGACAAGATTGAAAGGAAAATGCAACAAGACATGTTCACGCAGAAATCATTAACATGCAAACAAAAACACAAAGATGGACAGACAGAAATCATTAACATGCAAACAAAAACACAAAAATGGACGGACGAAATCTAGTGAATGGGGCGAGTCTGAATACCTGTTTTATTTATAAAAAAAAAAACAAAGATGGAACTTCCAGCAGAGTGGTTGATGGCTTGATGCATTGAGCAGAAAATATAACTTGTTGACTGCTCTCTTTTAGGTGATTATTGGGCCGAAATAATTTGAAGTTGGTCCATTCTTTCCCAAGCTGTAAGGTTGAGCTAAAAAAAAAAGAAGAGTTTTTTCAATATGTTAGTACTATGGTATTATTTAATATTTAACTCTTTGATGAAAATAAATGAAATAATGGCCTCACAGTGGTCTGAAAATTCATACTCAAAACCCTTAGGAGTTCTTGGATTTCGAAGCGGGTATCAATTAAATTGGGCATTATTAGGTGGCCCATTTAGACTCGTTTAATTGATTAAATTTAATATGAGTCTAAAACTCTACATGGATCACCCTACTTAACGGATCTACCCAAATACAACATTCAATGAAATCAAATAAACTAAAAGCTTCGACTTACATAATGAAAAGAGAAAATAAAAATATGAATGGCATGTCTCTGTAGGGAATCGTTGGATCTAGGATGTTTCTGTTGGGTGGGCCGGCCCATGGTTAGATCCATAGTCAAATAATCCATCGGATGTCCAGCCCGACAAAAAATTTCCTTTCCCCGGCTCACTGGATAATGCCCCAAATTTCGCAATTTGGTATAAAATAGTGTGTTTGGAGCGTGTTTGACAAAATTCAAATTTATCTTATCATAATTTTTAAGGATTTCGACTTAGTTCGAATTCATTGAATTTAGGTTAGATTTATTTTATAATTTTATAAATATAAAAATACATATATTATTTTAAAATATTATTACTAATTTTTTTAGAAAAAATAATATTATATAAATATACAAAAATTTAAATGAAAAAATTAAATCAGATGGAGCTGTGGATTTTATAAATAAAAAAATTAAAATTTATTTTAAATTCATTTACAAATTTAAAAATCCGCTGAGAGTTAAAAACAAGTCGGGTGTTAGACCCGCTCCATTTCATCCTAAGTGCAACACATCCCGAACGACGACACGTAAGCAGTCTACAGCCCTACTCCATTAGGAAAACAGTTCTCCATATTGGCTTTCCTCTGCTGTCGTTGTCTGGAGCAGTTTGGCGGAATTCGAAGTGGAAATTTGCGACACAATTTTGACTTATTAATTTAGATAACAATAATGCACTTCAGCTGTGTAAAATTCGTCAGGAATTGAAAAAAAGGCATCCAATTCAATACAAGGAAGGAGAAATGGAGAGCGATGGAGTTGAAGCGATTATGGAGGAGAAAGAAACGAACGGCGTTTCACATCTCGCTCTTGACATTGGAGGTGAATTGATTTATGTTACTTCTTTTCATGTCGGATTTTACGTTTTTGCAGCATTGCTCAAATTATTGGGTAGCAGCGTCTGAATTTTGGGGTGCAGAAATCATTAAATGATGATTCTTTATTCATTTGGTTTCGCTGTATTTAGCAAAAGTGGCAAGAATTTCCATTTTCCATTTTTCTGGATTCTAGTTTTGTGAATTCCTATTTTACAGTGTGATTGATCAAGTGCAGTGCAACTCTGTGATACGAAATCAATATTTTCTTTCATAAGTACCACGCAAGATCTGCTTTAACAACATTTGCAGTAATATCTACCGCATCCCTCTTCTTTTGAATATTATCAGGTTCTCTTATTAAGATGGTGTACTTTTCAAGCGACAGCAGTAGGTCCGTTGATGATCAGGTGAATGGTTCTTCAGAGGACGGATTGCCTGCTTCCAATGGTAACCTTCACGATAGTGTCCTAAATGGGAGGCTTCATTTCTTTAAGTTTGAGACTAGCAAGATCAGTGAGTGCACAGAATTCATATCGTCCAAGCTACTTCAACACTATGGTATGCCATTCTCTGATTATATGTACATCATCCAATGATATAATCTTTTAAATTATGCTTATGACACAGCATTTGCTATGTATTCTTCATTATCTCATTATTCTTCATCATTTTTCACTGGGTTTCACCCTTGCCACAATTTTTTTGGAGGGGGTAATATTATTCCATGGCTGTATAACTTCATACTTTGTTGGGCTGTTTGGTCACAGAATGTTTTAGGTATAGGAGATTTTAGAGTTGTCCATGTCATGCAGGAAGTAGAATTTGAAGATGGAGGTTAGCAAAGTGACAAAGTCCAACATTTATTGATGGCAATTTTTATGAACACTTTGTTTTGAAACCAGTGTTTTTTCAGGCCCTTTTTATATCCTCTGCCTGAAGGTTTAGTTGGGGTTGGAGAGAACTTGGGGCTGTAACTGTGGTCTCATGGTGCTTATTTAAGTTCGTTTAATCAACTCAGAAACCTTCTGAACCTGCAGTGATCTTGACAACCACACACTGCATAGAGTTAGATGTTCTTGATCTTTACGTTTGGAATTTAAGATGACAAGTATGATAACCGAGGATTTTATAGTACAACCTATTCTGGACAGTGACTAAACTTAGATTAACATCTATCATATTTGTGTCTCAGTGTACTAAATAATGCACCTTCAAAATGAGGGTTTGTTTCCATAATTTTGTTCATATACTCAATGTGGTTTAGTGCCTGATCGATGACTTAATCTAGGTCTTATTTTCTCTATAGAGAAAGAATCATTGTTTTATATTTGTTGAAACTGAGTAACCAGAAGGCACAAAGACCAAAAGCTGGTTATTGAAATACTATGGTGTTAAGTCAAACTTGAATTCTCTTGCTTTGTTGAAAATAAGGTCTCTTTTTTCCATTACAGTTATATTAAAGTAACTTTGTATACGTTTAGTTTACATTATTGTCTTCTTAGAGGCATATTCTGGATTCAGGTGCTCGGAATAATGAGGCTCCCATTAGTGGCCAAAATATCATTAAGGTAACTTTGTTTTTAATTTGTCTTTTCCAGTCTCGTGATCCTGTATTCTGTATCTTACAACGGACAAAACTACTATGGGAAATAGATTGAAAAATTGATGTTCTTGAATGACTTTGGTTCTTCTCATACCTAGTATTAGGTGATGACCATGATCAAGTCCATTTGCCACTGAGCATTTAGAAGCTTCTACATTCTAAAAGCCATAAACTATGTATGGAGAAAATACGATTATTTTACCAACAAGTTCACTTTTGACTAAAACTTTAGAATGAGATGTTTAAATTTCATCTAAAATAAGACCAAGTCTCTAATAAGTAACATGTTGATGAAGGCAACAGGTGGTGGGGCATTTAAGTTTGCTGATTTGTTTAAGGAAAAGCTTGGAATTACACTGGACAAGGTAGATGAAATGGATTGCCTGGTAGCTGCAGCAAATTTTTTGCTTAAGGTGGGAAATTTTACTTCATAAAGAATTGCCTCTTCCAGCACTTATATATTACTTATTTGTTAAGTATCACAAGAATGTCCAGAAGCGTATATTTCCACTCTGAAATTTGCATTTTATGTTACCTCCAATATTTTATTATATTGCTCATGAATCTGAAAAAACCTTAAGTTAGTTTGGTTAGAAATTAGTTTATTAGTTGCAGATATTTATTTCAGGTATGGATTCCTTTTGACTTATTTTTAATTGTATTCAGTTCCCCTATATTTCCACATAGAGAATGTATATAAATTTATCAGAATTTTGTAATTTTTTATTAGTTGCACATTAATTGAGATGACTCAATATTTTCTTGGAATATAGGAATGAAGCATTTTGGATCATGGCCTGTACTTATTCCACTTCCCTCTGTTTCAACACATAGACTGTTCATGATAGGTTATCATTTGCTTTAGCATATTCTCAGAATGCTGAAGCAGTATAGGATCTCAGAGACAATTTTGTCACTTTCTTTGTAAAATTCTGAAAATATCCCTGTTGCAGATTTGCTGGTTTAATATGATAATTGCTATGTAAGACACTCGACAGAGTAGCCAATAATAGCCAAATTGCTTCTCTTTGGACTTCATTGTAATTTCTTCATATGTCCCAGTAGAAAATAGTGCAGTTAATGAAATTCAATAGTTATACTTCACAGTTTCTCCTTTGTGGAGACCTATTTGGCCCACCCAAGAAACTGATATCACTTGGTCGAAATTCATGAAAGAGAGGTTGATGCATCAAATGTTGACCGTCTTTTCCAAAATCCATGACTACAGATAATTGATTCTATTATGCTTTATAAAAAGTTATCTTGTCAAACAAAAACGCTTCTACATGGCTCTGTTTTTGGGGGGTTGGGGGTTCTTTTCCTTCTTCCTATTTTTTCATCTGTCTGGCTGTAAAAGGGTGTTTCTCAAGCATTCCAATTGTATATGCTCTAGGCAGTGCACCATGAAGCATTTACATATATGGATGGACAGAAGGAGTATGTCCAGATTGACCACAAAGATATGTATCCTTATCTCCTTGTTAATATTGGGTCTGGCGTTAGCATGATCAAGGTAATGTTTCCAAACCTGTCTTTCTGGAATTGAACTCAAATTTGATTGAAAATGTGTTCAGATTGTCTCCAGAGATTGAATTAAAAGAAGAATTGATGAAAATAGTAAGAGGGAAGTGTAGTAAGGGGATTTTTTCTTTTTTATTGCGTGGGTGGGTGTAGATGAGAAAAATCAACATCTGCCTCAACCCTTGTCTTTGCTTTACATCATGTTACATCATCATCTTGGAACTTAGTAGTGGGTAATAACTAGGAGCTAGATGTTAACCAGGGACTAGTAAATTAAAAAAAGCAAGACAGAAGGGCTGGGAGGACAGACTTGAACAATTTGTTATCCATGAATGGCTTTTTATTGAGTGTCCAATCAGTGTACAAATTGAATTATTTCATCTATTTCAATTATTATTATGAGTTCTTTTACTGCTGGTATTGCTTGCTTAGGTAGATAGTGACAGCAAGTTTCAGCGAGTGAGTGGAACAAGTGTTGGAGGTGGTACATTCTGGGGCTTGGGTAAACTTTTGACCAAGTGCAAAAGGTCATGCCTCATAGGTTTCTCATATCGTATAACTTGATAGATACATTATTTACTATTATATGTTTGCTTGGTCAAATGATTCCCTTAATATGTGAAGATTCCAATCTTGTTTTGATATATTTCGTTTCAGTTTTGATGAGTTGTTAGAGCTGAGTCATCAAGGAAACAACAAAGTGATAGATATGCTTGTTGGGGAAATATTTGGTGGAATGGACTATTCGAAGGTAAATATCTCTTGATGTATTTTGTCTTGTTATTTTCTTGGTGCAAACACATGTTGAAAAGTGTTCTTCAAGCTGTAGTTTCTGTGCACAATAAGGAATTTAGGTTTCCTCTGATGGAGTCATTGCTGATTGATTTCTATGTTGGGTGGAGCTATGCAAATGACAAGAACATTAAGTGGTTACTTACATATATTGATAGTTGAATCATGTAATGACAAACATTTGCTATTCGTGGTCTTTGAATCTTTTGTTAGGTGACCAATACCAAAATTTTATCCCAAATAATAGTTTATTAGGAATTTTTGCATGCCTTCATTTTAATTACTCAACCCTGCACAATTTACTGAACATCAGCACATCCAGCTATCATAGATGCAATGATAGTTGAATATGATATCGTGTGAGAGTGCACAATATTTATGGATGGAAGAGGAGAATCAACTCAATTGAAGAATATCAGCATGCAGCAGAAGAAAATAATTTTAATAATAATATGAACTTCAGCCCATGTCGTTATACTGATCAACTACAAATTATTTCTGTGAATAATTTTTCCAGATTGGTCTTGCATCAACAGCAATTGCTTCTAGCTTTGGTAAGCCAATATCCGAAAACAAAGAGCTTGAAGATTATAGAGCTGAAGATATAGCCCGGTCTCTGTTAAGAATGATCTCAAATAATATTGGGCAGGTGAAGTACTTTGAAATTAAATCTTGCATGAAAATGAATTCATGTGACGTGCTATTATTACCTGTAAAATGGAATATATGACCAAAAAGAAGCAAAACATCCTTGTTTTCTCTTGGCATCCAATTCTTCCTCATGATAGATGACTGAGGAGAAACGGCCATAGTTTTATTTAGACATAGGACCAATTGAGCTTAAAGTCAACATACATCACTGAAAGTGTTAAACTTGAAATATTTTGCTGGTACTTAAATGGTTTTTAACTATTTATTGAACAAAAAGGAAAAAATAGACTATTACTACTACCTACTAGGCAAAGCTTAGGAAGAACCTGCGTCAATCCTTTGAAACTTATTAACATGTAAAAAAAAAAAAAAAGAATAGTTGACACTGAGAAGTCTAGTCTCCTAATTTTCATGAGTTTAGACTCCTCATAAGATGATTTATCTACTATCACTCAACTTGGTGGGCTTCCGAGGATTCTTGTTACTCTTCTTGATTCAAATGCTGTGACATGCTAGTTTGTTATTTTCTAATAATAAATCTAGGAAAAACACTTCATATGAAAAATTTGTATTATATATATTCCATTTAGTTTTTCTTTTCTCATTTCCACTTACATCCTTCAGATAGCTTACTTGAACGCACTACACTTTGGACTCGAACGAATATTTTTTGGAGGATTTTTCATTCGTGGTCATGCTTACACAATGGACACGATATCTGTTGCAGTTAATTTCTGGTATTAACTTTTTACTAGTTTTTTTATCTATCTAATTTCCAGTCACAAAGAAATGATTTTTTTGCTTCCAATCGCAATGAAGTGGCATCTTAAATGATGCTCCAGTGAAGTAATCATATGCACTATTCATTTTTTGCTCTAATATGGTTGCTATCAATGTAAAGCTAGGAACGATTTTGTCCTTAGAAGGCAAATTCTGAGGATTAAATGTATAGTGAAGCCTAATTTGGGATTTAAACTGTTCAATTTTTATATTTTAAGTTCCTCTATAATGTTTCATTGTGGGCTAAGGTGCAGTGGTAAAGGATACCACTTTGGAATAGTCTGGAGTTGGTTCAGCTCTATGTTTGGTGGTCTTGGGGGCCTGAATATAAGAGATATGATTGACGTGTGAACATGTTCGACAATATCTTTCTTGAACATCAGCATCCTTTACGCCCAAAGAGAATGGAATTCAGGATCACCCGTCCAAGAATGGAACAATCACTTCTCATTCTAACCTTCTGCCTCCAATTTATTAGCAAACCATGAGATTTATTTTTGTGATGCCCATTGTTTGGTTGGACTTGATCTATGTATGTCGTATTATTTCAAGGTCAAAAGGGGAAGCAAAAGCAATGTTCCTGCGGCATGAAGGATTCCTTGGGGCACTAGGAGCCTTTTTGAGCTACGAAAAGAGTGGTCTTGCCGATGTGGCACATCAATTGTTAGAAGAATCCCCCCATAATTCTTATCCCACTGAAGTTGGGTTTTGAACCTCAGCTCCTGCCTCTAACTGATAATGCTTGTGTAGAATGCAGTGTGCAAATACAAACAAAGGTATCATATACGAAGCAATTCTAGGTTGCTTCATTTAGTTGGAGATGTGAAACAATGTAATGTATCTATATTGCAAGAATATTTTGAAATCTGACATTTGAGCACCAAGAGGCAATTAAAGGAAGTTGCCGTTATTTTCTTTTCTTTTTTTGGGTCTCTCAAATATTACAGACACCTAAGTGGATGCTATTTTGTAAATTATAAACGGTAAAAGTAAATGGTATGGTACGTTTTTCTTTTTCTTGTTTTTTTCCTTAATTTTTGAAACTGTAGTAACTCCATGTGCTGCCTAAATCAAGCTCACTTTCTTTCATTGCATCATTATGTTGATATATATATCTTGTCTTTTGATACCATAAGTCATTAAAGGGGAAATGGAAAAAGGAAAATTTTTGTCATGTTGGTTACTGTAAACTATATTTAATAAGTTATAAGTTGATAAAATTAAGGGCGGAAACGGAAAGAATTTTCCACATATCTATAATCTCTAACATAACTGCAGTGGTTCATTAATGTTTATATTTACTGTTACAAGTTTATTGTCTTAAATTTCCATCTCTGTGAAAAGATAGAATCTTTATTGCCTCAGACGCAAATGCAACATTAAATATTACACATTCCAAAACCAATTTTGCCTAAATCAGAACATGTAAGAATTAGCAATACTATGATGCTAAGAGAAATGAAACCTCTTCTCTGTTTTCTTCTACTTGTGCTCTGTTTTGGCATCAACCTGTCAAATGCCACTCCAAGAAAAAGAACAGAGAGGAGGAAGTATGTTTCCATTAGCAACAAGGCGAAAAATGAAGCACTCATCCATTGCACGGCCAGAAAGGAAAATTTCAAGAAAATATTGAAACCCGGAGAAAGAATTCGCTGGGGCTTGTGGAATAGGACTGGAGTGAAGAACATGAGCATGATTTGCTACGTCGACCTTCGGAACAAGAATCCTATTCGCGGATACTTTGCTGCATTTCTTCGAAAGAGATGCAAAAATGAGTGTAAATGGAGGATTTTAGATGATGGGGGCGTGCAGCTGAAACTGATTGAACATGAAAATTGGCGAACTTTCAAGTTAGAGCCGAATAAGGAAGCTGCTAGGATTTCTGGTGAAGACCATTTTTGTGGAGTCGATGTTCCTGCCTCTCCTTCTAAAAACGGGAAACGAAAATCTGAAAAATGTGCTGGTGATTCTTGTGGTGATGCGGGAGTTTCAGCTTCACCTCCTCAGGAAAGGAAAAGGAGATCTCAAGAACCCAAGAAATGTGAGGGCCATTCTTGTGGTGATGGTGCTAATCTTGCACCATCTCCTACGAAACAAAAGTCCCAACAGCCCAAGAAATGTGAAGGCGCTTCTTGTGGCGAGAGAACTAAATCGCCTGCGCCTACAATCGGGAAAGCGAAATCCAGAGAACCTGGTGGTGAGAGATCTAAATCACCTGCGCCTACAATCGGGAAAACGAAATCCAGAGAACCTGGTGCAAATTTTGCACCACCTCCTGTGAAGCAAAACCAAAATTTCCAAAAGCCCAAGAAATGTGATGGCACTTCTTGTGAGAAGGATGCACCATCTCCAACAAAAGGGATAACGAACCCCAAAAAAGATGCTAAACTTGCACCACCTCCTACAAAGCAAAAATCCCAGCAACCCAAGAAATGTGATGGCACTTCTTGTGAGAAAGCTGCCAAACGGCCACCGCCCACTAAAGCGATACAGAAATCTAGAGAACCGGATGGTAAACTTGCACCAGCGCCTACAAAAGGGAAACAGAAATCCATAGAACCTTCTAGTAAACTTGCACCACCTCCTACAAAGCAAAAATCCCAGCAACCCAAAGGGAAACAGAAATCCAGGGAACCTTATGGTAATTTTGCACCAGCTCCTACAAAGCAAAAATCCCAGCAAAATGCAAGACGGCCACCGCCTACGAAGGGGAAACAGAAATCCGGAAAACCTGATGCTAAACTTGCACCACCTCCTACGCAGCAAAAATCACAGCAACCCAAAAAGTGTGATGGCGCTTCTTGTAAAAAGGATGCTAAAACGCCACCGCCTACAAAGGGGAAACTGAAGCCCCAACCAGATGTTAAACCTGCACCACCTCCTACAAAGCAAAAATCCCAACAGACCAAGACATGTGATGGCACTTCTTGTGGGATGAACGCTAAATCGCCACTGCCTGCAAAAGGGCAACCGAAACCCAAGAAAGATGCTAAACTTGCACCATCTCCTACAAAGCCAAAATCCCAGCAAACCAAGAAATGTGATGGCACTTCTTGTGGGAAGAATGCTAAATCGCCAGTGCCTGCAAAAGGGCAACTGAATCCCAAAATAGTTGCTAAACTTGCACCAGCTCCTACAAAGCCAAAATCCCAGCAAGCCAAGAAATGTGATGGCACTTCTTGTGGGAAAAATGCTAAATCGCCACTTCCTGCTAAAGGGCAACCGAAACCCAAAAAAGATGCCAAACTTGCACCACCTCCTACAAAGCAAACATCCCAGCAAGCCAAGAAATGTGACGGCACTTCCTGTGGGAAAAATGCTAAATCGCCACTGCCTGCTAAAGGGCAACCGAAACCCAAAATAGATGCTAAACTTGCACCAACTCCCACAAAGCAAAAATCCCAGCAAGACAAGAAATGTGATGGCGCTTCTTGTGGGAAGAATGCTAAATCGCCACTGCCTGCAAAAGGCCAATCGAAACCCCAAACTGATGCTAACCTTGCACCACCTCCTACAAAGCAAAAATCCCAACAACCCAAGAAATGTGATAGCACTTCTTGTGATGAGAACATTCAATCACCGCCACCAACAAAAGGGAAACAGAAATCCTGGGGACCTGATACTATACTTTCACCACCTCCTCTGAAGCCGAAACAAAACCCCAACAGCCCAAGAAATGCGATGGCACTTCTTGTGAGAAGGGTGCCATATGGACACCGCCAAGAAAAGGGAAACCAAAAGCCAAGAAATGTGATGGTGGTTCTTGTAGTGATGATGATGAACCTGCACCACGTCGTAGAGTCTTTTACTCCTGTATTAGAAATGATTCGAGGTAGCATTTCCAAAGTGGGTTCTTTTAAATAAACAAGTGGTAGAAGCTGTCTATACATAATTTCCTTCAATAGTATACTAGTTTGAACCTAAGCATCTTGCTTCTTTCTCCGATTCATTTCTTGTTTTCTCGGTGATCATTTTCTTTTATTTGTTCACAAATATAATTCCTTTACCATAGTAATGAATTATTTCAACATATTTACCATATTTCGTTCTGTTTATAAATCTGAATGAATATATTAGTCATCTTTACCTATTTCTTATGGTTATCAGAGGGCAACATGGTGCAACTTAGTCAAATATTTGTGCATATATTTCTGCAAGGATTCCAGTAAGGTGGCGCCCCTTTGTGAAAACTCGTACATTTTTCTTTTTCAATTCTTTTGTGTGTGCACATCGAAATCTTAGTTTCAAGAAGCTAAAAAGGGCTAGAGGGGAAGGCTAATAGTCAAAATTAATTTGTATACCTCAAAGATGACAGGACTTGAGAAACTCTAATTGAGTTGTTGGAACTTGAGGAGGGTTGGTAAGGGGCACCGCCCTTTTTAAGTGTTTGGAAAGCTAACTTTTGACAAGTGTATACAAATGAAAGGTTGTGAATATTTCTTTTTAATGATATTTTCTGCATCAGCCTTTTAGTGGGAGTTCAGATTTTCTGATTTAAGTTAATATTCCACATTTATATATTCCACATATCAAGTTCGGATGTGGTATTTCATTGTGTTTAATTTGGTATTTTATTTTAATATCAATGCACGTGCAGTGTATATTTGAAATAAATTATATGTATTTAAAAATAAAATATTAAATAAAATAAAATACAAAAAAATCCAAAATGTGTTAGTAGGCGGCAAGCAAAGTGTTTTCCATGTTTATTTTCCTCTTTTAGGGTACCAACAAAATTTGTTTGAACCTTTAGCAGAAAATAATTGTTGATATATTAATAAGTTTGATGACAGACTTATCGATTTAAAATAGTCTAAACTCTCTGATGAAAGGGTGATTATTAGAAGACAAATGCAAAAACATCCTCATCTTCTGAAATTTATTTGCTGCATCGTTTGGATTAATGAAGTCAAGTCAAAACTGTACCGCTTTTGACATCTTCCTTCAACACTCCAAAATTGCCTTCTAGAGAAGTACAAACACTGATTTCACACATCATTCCATCTCATGGTCCAAATCCACAAATAAAATTTTAGACCCTTGACCATCACATTATCCCAACTCTACAGCAGCATTACATTGAATGTATAAAAATTCTTACATAAATTACATATTTTCATTTTCTCAAACGGGTATAGCCACATAGTTACATTGTTATTTAATATGGGTTGTTGAATCAATATTATATTAAGTGAATAATAATTAGATATACTAAATATTATGTCCAGTACATTATTTCTTTTTTATCGATGCTTAGCACAACATGCATATATTTAGTACACGAACAGTATGAACTACATATTTTTATACAAGGAGAAAAAGCACATACACTAATTGCAGCATCCCATTTACCATCCAATTTAGGCATGTATTTTTTCATAAGTACAGCACAAATTAAAACCAACACTTAAAAGAATCAAAAATCAAATTTCAATCATCAATTACTATATGTTACACCAATAACAACTTCTTCAATAACAAAATATGAGTCAAGTGAAGAAATATTGATACATCATTCTACATACACATGTACAACCAAATCAATTTTCAGCTTATTCAGTCAGCAACTCTTATCAGTAGACACTAAACTAGACCTTTCCATATTTTCACCCCAAACAAAAAAATTATAAATTATTTTTTAATAAAAAAACAAATGCAATGTCCCTGAAAAAATTGATACTAAAAAAATGTACACTTCCAGATGTAAAAACAGCCATTAAGCCATTCTTTCTCAGAAAGGATGAACATTTTTTGTTAATCCGCCATTAACGTTAGTGAAAAAACCCATTAACTCCGGCCTGTACGGCAAATACGACCGCCGCCGCTCCTCCTCTTTCGCCTTACTCCTCAAATACACCTCATGAGCCGACAAAGGCGCCGTTTTACTCTTGCCACTCTTCTTCACCTTCCTGCTGATTTTCACAGTTGACTCCATCTTCTCACTCTTCTCCTCCGCTGCCGCGACCGCCGGCTGATCCGCAGTGGACGGCGCGTGGCCGTTGTTCAAGAAAACAAAAGCGTCCCTTCCATCACTATTACACCTCCCCATGAATTCTTTGAATCGCCAAATCTTGGAAAATCCGGTTGAGTTGCTCTTCTTGCAGACCTCCTCCGACGCCTCCACCGCCTTTCTGTTCGACCACTCACAGTAGGGCCCCGCGATTTCTTCATTTCCCGGCGTGGATGACGTCCCCCGACCATTGTCTTCATTCGTTTCCACAAATACCTTCTTCACCGGCGGCCTCATAGGCAAGTTTTCATGCAGAGAATTCGAATCATCGCCGGAGAATAGCAAATCCCTGTTGAATAATGGAAAAACAGGCTTGATCTGACCGTTGCTGAATGCATCCTCCGCCGCAATAGGTGATGTATTTGCTTCTCCACACACAAAGGAGAATTCTTCCTCCTCTTCCTCCTCCTCCTCCTCCTCCTCATCATCATCACCCAGAGCATCTATAGCTTCATATTCCTCTAGTTTCACATCATCATCTTGTGAATTTCTGGTGAGTTTCAGATGTGTGTGAAAATCTTGGCTTATTTTGGTCTCTGAAAACAAATCATGATCCGGGTTGAGCTTTTGTTCCAGACTAGCCTGCATATCTGAAAGTTTTTCTTTTTTTCAACCTTTTCTTTTTTTGCTTTTTGGATTTTTGGTTTGATAATGATTGTAAAGATTTTGGTGTGTATGGTGTGAGGTTACAGAGAGGGAAATTTAAGGAGAGGGAAAGGAAGAAGAGGTTGGATTGAATGAAGGCAGTGTAGTAAATGAGGTATATGTCTGTACTTTATATATGGGTGGTTGGTTGGAGGTGAGAAAGTTGTTTGGTTCTTTTTACTTTTCTACTAATAATATTGCTGTCCAATTTTGAACACGCACATTGTGTTGTCTGCATGTGATAAAAATAACTTTTAACTCTTTGTTTGGGGACGAAGGAAAAATGAGAGGAGAAACTGAGAGGAAGATGGGCACGAAAATTCGATTGCGTGTTAACTTTTTTTATATTTTTTTTGGGTGGGGGTGGGGGTGGGGGGTGGGTAGGTGGGGGAGTGTTGGGGTTGCAAAGAAAGTACTTCTTCAGTTCTTCTTGGAAACTTTTGACCATTCTGCTGGTTTTGACGATTGACTCTTGCACATTTGCAAGTTGATAGAAACTGTGTGGGTATTGCGGCCCACGTGTATGAATATTCTTAAATTTCAGGAGCTAAACTAGTATTTTCTTGATTATATTTTTGGGTTTTCTTTGATCAATGGTTTTTTTCTTAGCAATTGAGTTTTTTTTTTTTTTTTTTATTGCACGATCAGCACAGCCAAATTAGAAGTCTAACAAATATAAATTCATGGTACTAATTTCGGTCAAGATTCTAAGAATTCGAAATTTCTGAGTATCTAAAACGAAATTCAACTGTCAATTTAATTTTGTAGAGATTTCACTAGAAATTTGGAATGTCCTCGAATTTTTTTTTTAAAATACCATTGAAATTTCTCAAAATTTTCCAATATTTTAAATAACAGTAATTTTTTTATATTTTATATAATATATGATATGTGGAGATAATTCAATTATTAAACAATTCTTACAGCTACTAACTTAATAAAGAGAAGAATTTAAGAATAGAATTTTCAAAAAATATAATTACAAATAATTTTAGTTAGAGGGTAACTTTTAAACAGTATATCAATTTGAAGAAATAGAGCCTTATGTTCAATTATCCTATAAAGAAAATATTAGTAATAAATTCGGACGGAGGTTATTTGAGAAATTAATTAAAAAATGCTACTTTATTTAAAGTCTTCCTAATAAATATTAACTTATAAGAGACATAATATATTCTTATTAATTGAACAAATTGAAAACGATATTCCACATAGTGTTCTTTTTTTTTATAAATCTAATAATTTTAAATCAATGAATATTGGCATAGAACAAAGCTCTATTGGTTATGGATGAAATTCGAATACTAATGTGTGGCCATATATCGAGTACTCATTGATCTTGAATATGTTGTTGATCATATACTAGAATTTTTTTGCTTCCGCCTCAAGAAACTAAGAGTAGTTGTTTTCGAGAAATGACGAAGCCAGAAAATGGAATGAACAAAATAAAAGAAATTTTATTTATTTATTAGGGTTATAAAATTTTATAAATTAATAATTATATATTTATAATTTGCACTAATTTAAAAATTTTATGAAGATGAAGAGAGCCCCCGCCACACCATCGACCCAGCTCCATTCCTTTTCGAGAGGCAATATTTTTGTTCTTTTTTCCTTTTCATATATATACCAAAAGAAATATAGATATGTCATTGTTATTAAAATAAATATTACATGAAACTCTTTACCATACCATGATAAAAATTAAATAAAAGCCTAGTCGTCACGCAATTAAGTATAGAAAATTAAGTAAATAATAATAACAATAGATAAGATCAAGTATGGGAGGAAAAGTCTGAAGTAGTTAACTTAAATGTAGCCTGTTGGCATCACTACATTGAATCGAACTTTCAACATGAGTTGGCATCTCACCACTGCAATAAATTTGCATAAAATCCTTTTATATATGTGTTTGCATAATCGATGACGTAACTTCTAGAATTTTTAATTTCCTTTTTACTTTTTCTCTTATTTGGAAGAAAGCTCAATAACAATTTGTTTTTGTGTGTATATATATATATATGTGTGTGTGTGTGTGTGTGTGTGTTTTATATATCTGAAAGTTGTATGGGTAAACTTCCGACTATGTACCATAATGAAATGAAATTTTTGAAGGAGTTAAGTTGGGATAAGATTTAACTAGAAGAATAAACAAATTGATCTAGTTAAGTTTTAATTTTCTTATCTATTTTAAATTTTTATTTGAATTTAATTTAATTTTTATAAAATCAAAGTATAAGCAAATCACAGCAAATATAAGTCAGGGTTTATATAACCATCTAACTAGGTTTGTATTTCTGTATACATTTTACCATATTTTCTTTAATGTAGTTAAATTGAGATGAGATTCAAAACTCATCAAGTATTTGAATTTGATTTATTGTGTTTAATAAATAGAATTTATGAACTTTCAATGTTGTTCTTTAACCTAATCTCGATCGATTTGATTTGTTTTTGTGTAGGGTTTTTGATTTTTTCATGTGTAATAAATGGAGGTCAAATAATTTTCAATTATCAATCTCGAATTTGTTCTATAATCCCTACTGTCTAAACACAACAATTTTCGGAAAAACAGGACATCATGATGGAAAGAAAATCAAAAGTGCGATTAATAATTTGAACCAAGTTTTAATTTTAATCCACATTATATAATTTTATTAAAATCTTATAGGTGGGATAGTATTTTGCATTTACAGGGTGACCAAAATGCAATAAATGGGAGCACACACAAGAAGAGTGCCAATAGGTATGCGATTTATATTATTATATAATTTTTTTAATATTTTTAAATTATTCAAATAAAGTTGAAATAATTTAAAATTTGAGAAATTCAGCCTATATTATTGTAACAGGTTTTGTTTTTAATTACAAAATTGTAGATATTGTTTAGTTCACGGATTTCATATGTCAACGTTTTGAATTTCAATCCTTTTTGTAATCAGTGTCGATTAAAAGCAGATCTTCGAAGTCAAACAATGGACGTGGTCTACCTTACCTGGGATCAATTAATGTTACTTTATCTCTAAGATACTTGGAAAATCCAATGTAGTTGTGGGTTGGGAAGTCAATTATTTCTTGGTATTTTGGTGGCAAATCCATTATTGTTCATCTTCTTCTAGATTGTACCTATTGAGAGCCCCAATTTATTTATTCATTTTTGTATTTTTATGTGTTTTTCCTGGTTAAGTTAGTGAGTCTGACCCTATTATATTATTATCAATCCATTTAAATTTTATTTTAGACAACAAGTGAATTTTTTTCTTTTTTGTGTTTTCCTATTTTTGTGAAAATAATTTCTCGAGGACATAGAGGAAGAAAGAAAGAAATAAAAATTTATCTAAATTCTTGGTCGAAAATCAACTAGTCGATGAATAAATGAAAACTACAGAATTTCATTTATTTCTAACTGGGTGCAAATCAACAAGTCGATGAATAAAATAAAAAGGATATAATTTCAATTAATTTTATTTATTAGCATATCAATTTTAGGTTAAGAATCAAGTTTCATGCTTTGAAATTATGTCCCATTTAGCCCTTCTCTTATTTTTATCCCAACGCTAACAAGCTCTTGAAATTGACTTTTTGGAATTATTCCCTTTGTTAAACAATCTGTTCATTTTTCCTATGTATTAGTATTATTTTATAAGTTTCTTTCTCTTTCAAATTTTTGTGACTATATATATATGTATGTATGTATATAATTTCATAAGTTGAGCATAGGGTTGAAAAAATTAAATTATTTGACATTGTATTCGAAATTGATCAACAAAATCTCATTTATCAATTCATTAAATATAACAAATTAATTTTTAATATATTTTTTTATTCAATAAAATCTAATATTTTATTTAAACTGGATTAGATTAGTAAAAAATAATAAAATATATATATAAAAATCAAACTATTTGTTATTTGTATTTAACTTCTGCTCGACTCAATAAAAATCATTCAAATTCGATTGGATATACTATTAAACCAAACTTAAATACACTTTTTTAAATTCGATAAAAATTCAAATAAATTTAAATAAAAATATATTCAACTCTATTTATTTAATTTACAAATATAATTTTTGTAAATTTCTTCTGAATACCCAAAACACACGGAGCCTATAACAACGTAATGTTGTACATTAGACTATGGATGATTAAATATTGTGCGAATGTGATCACAATCTTATTGCTTCGCTAGATATCTACTACTATTACTTGACGTAGTCCATGACCAATCCACTAATTAGCCAGTGCCATTATTTAATAATTAATGAAAATGACATCTAATACCCCTCTCAAGTATTCAATTGTGTGGTTTATAAGAATCCAATCTTGAAATTACTATGTAGAAATTAGAATATTAGTGGACAAAATATTGTGATCATAAATAGTTAATGTTGAACATATCGGCTTAACAGCCAAAATTAAACTATAGTATATATTAAATACTTATGATTTCTGTCTTTTTCGTGGGTCTAGACAAATTTGGTCAAGAAGCCACGTTAGTGCACCAATTGATTCTCAAGTTGAAAGCACTTTCACACGATGAATTCTTAATTTTTAATAATTCTCATGAAAATGAGGGTGTGAAATAGAAAATTTTAAATTATGTTCGCACGTGTTCAAAGTTGCTTGCTTGCCAATTCTTCTTAAATAATGAGCTCCACTATTCATATGAGTTGTTGACATCGCCAATTGATCAATTTCATGTGGTATTTATTTATTTATTTTGAAAAAATTAAAATTTGATATTTTGTTATATATAGTATGATTATTTGGATTTTGAACTTTATTAGATGTATTTTCTGATTGGTTATTATTTATTTTTTTACATTTAAAATTTTATACATAACAATTAATTTATTACATCATTTTACATAATATAATAATATATAGTCAATTTTCATTAGATTGATTGGACCGACTGTTGAACCAATGAATTACAGCAAGACTGATTTGGTCACCAGATCGATTTTGAAAATACTGTTTATAATAACAATTTAATTATATTTTTTATTAATAATTTTATGTTACAATAGATTTCAAAATTTTAAACTATTTTTTGAGTAATTGTGATGAATTCCATATTCACCTAATATGAAATTATTTTCTAATTTATTTCATTAAATCCAAACCATTCCATTCAAATCAGTATTTTCATAATCGAACCACTGATCAAACCAGTCTTGTTAATAAATAGTGGTTCAATCGGTCGGACCGGTTCAACTGTCGGTCGGAGCGATTTAATGAAAATTGATTATATTTTCTTATTTTATTATGTAAAATAATAATATAATAAACTAATTATTATATAATATATTTTAAATATAAAAATAAATAAATAAATAACTATATAAAAAATATATATAATAAAACACAAAATCCAAATAGTCACCTAAATATAACAAAATATTAAATTTAAATTTTTTAAAAAAATAAAGATTGAACTGATTCTGGCCGGTTTGATCGGTGAAAACCGGTCAAATGATTTAATGGGTCTAATCAGACCGGACCGACATCTCATTTTCAATTGAATCGTTTTGAGTCCGATTTTAAAAATATTGATTTAAACATAACCTCATGAAAAGGTCGAATTTGGATATGGAAGCCTTTGGAGCCACTTCTCAAATAAAAACTCTGTTTGAAAATGAATTCTTAAGAAAAGTAAATACTTAGCCGTTAATTTTGTGAGAACTACTTTCACAAATTATCCAAAGCATTTGCTGATAAAAACATTTTAGTACTTATAAAGGAAAAAAAAAAAAGTTTCAAAACAACTCGTATTCTTCCCCCAAATGGGCTTCCACACAAGTTAGAAGTCTGTCCAAAAGTAACAACAGAAATCCAACTCAACACTTCTACTAATGGACTTTTAAGGCCTAGAGTCCATTCCAGATGGGCTTCTTACATATATACACGCATAGGTATAGTCATACTAATTTATCCAGAGTGAATTTCGACGTTCATTATTTGTTAAATATAGATTATTTTCTTGTAAATTAAACCATATCTTTAAGTCTCTATTGACAATTTCTGATTTAATTGACATTTACAATCAACATATCGAATCCTAAAACTCTATTCCTTATACTATTTGTTTGAATTTCTTACTATACTTATGCTTTCTTTAAAGTAATGATCATTATAAAACATTGGATGTAAGAAAATAGTTAATTAATTCGACTGAAAAAGAGAGAGCCTAAAACCTAACAAATTTGTAAAAGAAGCAAAAATATGTAGCATAAAAAAAAAAAGTCGTATGACCAATAAATCCCATAATAACACCTTTTATATCAAATCAAGACCAAAGTAAACCCTTAACATTTCACAATCCCTTTGCAAATTAGCCACAACTTCAACAAAAGCTACAAAAGAAGAAAAAATTTAATCATGATACAAATTCAACATAAAACAACCTATAAAATATAAACTACTATACTAATAAAAGTGTACCCTTGATGGAGATCCTTTCTTCAACACCACCATGCATGCATCAGCATCAAATCCCCTACACATTATCTGCAAATCTAACTTCTGGTCTGTGTACTTCTGGTCTGTGTCCTTCTGGTCTGTGTCCACCGTTATGATGAGGTGGCTTTCCCTTTCCTCCTCCATTGTTGGCCACTTTAGCAGAAGGGGTTCTCTTATCGAACCCGAATTCTATGTCCCCATCTCTCATGTCGAAGCTTGGTTTTTGCCTAGACTCCCACTCTTTAGGCCCTAGGCCATGGCTCTGCTTGGTGGCCTTGGGACGGTGGTGTGTCTCCTTGGCGTGGTGGTGCCGCCGGCTGCACAACCGTCCAGCACACAAGCCACCGCGGATAACACGACGATCACAGCCAAGACTATGAAAACGGTCCGAATGAGCCATTGGAGTGGGAAGAATTTTGCTGTCTGGTGACAGGATTAGGATATACCTCAACAGGTTGTGACATTTTTTTTATTTTTTCTCTTAGGCTTTGGTTTGGTCAAGTAATGGAAATTGGGTTCAAGTTTTGGTATTAATTGAGAAGAAAAGAAATTCTGTTCTTGGAGTGAAAACAAAGTCAGGGCTTATGGAGGGAAGTAAACAAGATTTGTATTGCCTGTTGGGATGGTTTTAAGCAAAATTTTGTTGTAATAAGAGGGTTTTAATTTTTTAATTTGAATTCAAAAAAGGAGGGGCTTTTCTTTAATAAAGAGACAACTAAAGATATTCTTTGCTGTCCTTTTACTGCAGGAGAAGGGTGTTTGTTGCTTTATGGAAGCAGAGAAGGAAAGAGTTTGGCTCCTTTGAACATTACTTTGATCTATCAAAATGTGTCTAGTGCTTTTACTTTATTGTTGTGTTTAACATTTGTTAAGACATTGTAGTACAATTTAAATAAAGATAAATAAATGTACATATATACGTACGAACATATGTAGATTTGTTTCTAAAGCATCTTTTTGGCCAGGTAGATTATTTTCTAGGATCCATTAGTTAATTGAAAGAGCTTCTCTATTATGTTCAAGTATTAATACAAATTAGCGTTTTCTTTAAACAAAAAAGCGATTCATTTTATACAACTATGGTACTATTCAGGACAATAAAACCTCAAAAGGTCTTTGCTTAGAACTCTAGTCACAAAGGTTAATTAATTAATTGTGGATTGAAGAGTAGTATTAACTGAATGAACACTTATCATGTAATTTGGCTTATACTGCAGACCGTTAATCAACATAAAAGAAATAAAAAATAAGGTTATGATTGGTTGGTTAGAACCACACAATCGAGATTTTACATACTAAGTTTACTAATTGAAAATGAGGTTTATGTTATATTTGAATTTTGGATTTTAGTAGAGAAAAAAAAATATATCTATAAATAAATTTTAAATATTTTTCTTAGTATTTTTTTAAGTAAATTCTTCCAAAATCCAAACATATCCTTTAAATAAACAAAAATCGAATCTAATCTTAGTATGGAATCAATTATTCCACTCAATCGAGAAACTCGGACAAACTTTATTGAAAAATAGGAATAACTTCATTGTTTCACACGTGCGAATACATATATAATAAAATGAAAATAACTTTGTTGTTTCGTATGTGCGAATACATATATAATATATATTATATATTATGTATATAATAGGTGTATCTTCTAATAATATCATGTAAAGCTTCCGAATGAAACTATGTGATGGCCTAATTGATGACAATCTTTGCTTGATTTGTGTCTTTATTCTTTGCTTTTAGCAAAAGCTGAACCGTGTTGGTGATGGGTGGGGGCTCAATGCCCTCAAAATTATTACACAATAATAGGTTTACGTAATGACTCAACTTGGTGCTTTGTTATAGCCTCGGTAGTCGGAAAAGAGACCTCAATCAATGTTCCGAAGGGTCTTTACTCCAAGCAATTTGATATTTATCTATATTATTAAATTCATTAAATATAATAAATTAAATTTAATTATTTTTGTCTGTTTGATAAAATTTCAAATTTGATTGGAATTTGCATATTAAAAAAGATACGGTATGTTTAAAACTATCAAACTACTCATCTTCAATTTGTGTAATATGTATAAAAATATCAAATTATTTAAACTTGATTTAATTTAATTAAAATTTGATAAAAAATTCAAACCAAGTTTAAATATAACTTTGTTCAACCCAACTCAATTTGTTTACACGCTTACTCTTAGATAATCCCAATTCTATTATAAGAAATTCAATAATTATAAAAGTACATTGCATATTTTTTAAAGGACAAAATACTTAGAAACCAAATATCCCATTTGTAATTATGTTATTACTGTATATTTTCTTCATTCTATTTTTGTAATCCTAATTTAATTCGATATTAGATTTCACATGAAAGTTTAAAAAATAATATTTTTTTATATATTTCTATAATAATTCTCTTATAAATAGTGGTTGAAAGTTAACGATGTTACAATATAATTTAAAATGAGATGGTATTTTGAAAAAAAAAATCATATTAAAAATAGAAAAAAATTAATTGAATCTTTTTTGAAAGAAAATAAGAATGGTAACAAAAGAAATAATTTGTAAAGAGAAAAGAAAATGCTATAATATTATTTAATGTTTTTTGTTGTCGGCGAGTTTTATATCAATTATCTGCTGATTGCTGATAGAAAAAAAAAAAAAAAAAAAGCCTACAACATGGAAATAAACATTTATTAGATTGTCAAAAAACACACAAAAGAAGGCAACAAAAAGTTTTCTTTTAAAAAAAAAAAAGGAAATGTAGAGAGAACAAGAACAAGCTCCTCGCTTTCCGCGCTATTAATTGAAATGATGGGTTTCCATTCATTATTGATGAATTCAACAATATTCCCAACGAAATCTTGTCCAAAATCATGATGAGCCATCCACCTATCAATGATTAAAAAAGTGGTCGGAAGTATCCCATACTCCCATTTCTCCTAGTATTTTATTTAGTTGTTTTGGTCATTAGGTCGGATTTTGGTAACAAAATTGTTTATTGTAATTTAATCTGAAATTATATATATATATATATATTTAATTAATTCATGTTAAATTTATAAAACAATATTATTAAAAATTGATGAATTGTAATATAAAATATAATACCAAATTATAAAAAAAGATATTCAATCCAGTAGGATTTCAAAGTCCAAGTGCAGACATTCAATATTCAATCGATCAAACTAATATGTTTGACAATAAGATTATGCATCATAAAATGTTCCTTTCCAATCTCCACGCCCAGGGTATATCCTCTCTTTTTTACACGCAATTTTTGAGTTATACATATTCTCCTATATTGTTTTTATTGTATTTTCTAAAAGAGATTAAAATAGAACCTGATGTAACTCGGTAGTATGAGTACTGATTCGAGAGCATTGCATAAACAAGCGTAAACAAAAATATTAAAGGTTCATTTCTAACCCTTTTCTGTTTTCTTCGTCCCTGCATTTACAGTTAGATTGATGAATTAATTAGGATGATTACAAAAAAAATTATTGAGATTTAGTTTAATTATAAGTACATCCCTTTGATTTTTTTTTTTAAAATTTTATCCACCTCCCCCAACATTAACACTCTTTAAAAACTGGTGCTCATCAATTACCAAAAAAAAAAAAGAAGATAAGTTGTGGAAAAAAAGTGAGATATCTGGTTAAATAATATTTATTAAACAAATAAGAAGTATTTATTTATATTATAGATTACAATTTTACAATTTCATAGTAAGTTAATAATATTAAATATCAAGGAAAGCTAATGTAAATTGAATAAATTTTATTTAGAACTTATTTATATATGAACAAACATCATGCGAGATTTTTTGTAATGGACAACCATAGGGGGTTTAAAATTTGACAGTTTTACAAAGCAATGGATAGTTATGATACTCAGGTTAAAATCGAGTCTTCATGAAAAAAATTAGTTGATGCCTTGACCTTTTTTTTTGTTACGATGACTCATGAAAAATTCTTAGTTGATGAGTTCGATTTTTATTTGTTGACTAATAATGAGGGTTTATGTATGAGATTGCAACAAATGCTAGGGGAGATAAAAGTAATTTTAAAATACTAGAGATGTCTATCAATATTTAGATAAAATCTTGGCACTGATTTCTATAATTATCCCAAATTAATATAAGATTCTTTCTTTTCTCCCCACTAACCAATGGTACCATTGCCACTTCCCTCCAATGGCTCCAGTCATGTATTTTCTATAGGTTGTTCCCCCAAATAATTGTCTCATGTGTATCTCTTTCTTGTGGAAATATAGTAGACCCCATACATACTTTCCGTTATTTAATAGTTTATATGGGTTCAGTACATTCTATATTTTGTAAATTATATTAAGTGTGCATTTTATCTTATATTTATTTATATTTGATGAACTATATCGAACGTACATTTTATTGTACATTTACGCACATTCATATATTTGTGTGTGAATATGTGATGAGATGTATATCTAATGTACTCGAGTGTAACTTCTACACTACTGTTTACATGAAACCAAAGTTACCAAGCACATAAATGAAAACATGAATGATGATCACAATCAAAAAGAGTTAAATATGAACTTACAATAGAAAATGTAAAAGCATCAAACATTCATTAAAAGCGGTACAGTTTTGAGAGTAGTGATTCCTATGCTGGCCTAAGGTCCAAATGAGAATTTATTTATATTGGTTTGCAATCTATTTTACCGGATTTGATTGGAGCCCAACTAAACTATTTGCTTGAACAGAAACAACACTTGACTTGGGCCTTATGGGCTTCAGATAAGACCCAAGAAAACTTCCAGAATAGATCTTCAAAACTGTAATTCGAGGAGAAAAATCATTATGAGCTTCATAGAAGTCACTCTCAAGAAGAGGTGAACTGAAGTACAGATTCATTCAAAGTTTTCCTGGATGAAAATTGTTAAGATTAACTAAAAAACAAATGCTTTGGAACAAGGTTGTTCTCAATGGGCTTATCTTTGGCCCAATTCCTTTAGGAGAATTCCAATTGAGCTCGGAATTGTAATGATTCTATTAAGTCCTAATCCATAATTATAAGCTGTAATAATAATAATGTAAATCATCTCAGCTTTGTTTCCCATTTGATGATTTATAAAGAAAATTACAATGATGCTAAAGTTTGAGAAATATAATAATGTTATCTTGTCTCTTAGACCAAAACTAAAAGATACCCTCCTCGTCGTTTTCATGATTTTTATCTTTTTTTTTTTTTAATTCTTATTCATTTATTCGTAGAATATGCTCTCCATGAGAGAAGAATACATTTTTTTTTCTTCATAACTTTCTTCCCAACTCAATTAATGCATTAGAAAACAAACTAGGAAGTTTCACGAATTAATTCGGAAAGAGAGAACAAAAATAAATAAATTGAAAGCATCATGACCGTAAACACAAAAAGAATAGCATCTACGGTTCAGATTGATTGAGAACTCCATTCACACAGTAAAGCATCAAGATTAAGCAAAGTATCTTGCACTAATTTTACTAGTTGCTATCGACTCTGCAATGAGTCATCTCAAACTCCCGAAATCACATAAATATTCCCACATCGAGGGTTGTCTATGTCGGTCCCTTTATTGACTTCCATTTTTTTTTCTGTTATCACTAAGAAAATTTGAAAAATATCAGCGACTTTTGTATTTTCTCTTCCTTTTATATAAATAGCCCTTCTGAACATCTAGACTCTCGTGCGCTTGTTTACCCTTGAGTGACTTCTTTACCTCAATCAAGATTTGGGTTTTTTCCTTTACAGTGTCTAATGGAGATCCCAGCAAATGGTGAGCTTGAGGGAACTAATGGGGATGCCAAATATGATCTTAGTTCTATTTTATGCTCTCCAAACAGGGATTACCTTATTCGCAACAATGGTGATCAGGTATTTTCAAAGTCATTGATTTGGTTTTTTAGAATTGTTGGTTGCAATTTGTTTTCTTGTTTTAAGGGTTCATTTTTCTTGTATTTTGATTGAAGTTCAGAAATTATGTGCTTCTGGTATTTTACTTTTGGTCTTCAGGTATTTCAGAGTTGAATTTTGGTTTTTATACTAAAAGGTTGTTATTATGGGTTGCAATTTGTTTTCTTGATTTTAAGGATCCATTCTTGTTGTATTTTGTATGGAAGTTCAGAAAAATTCGTGCTTCTGTTGTCTTTGAGAATTTTGCATTAATGGGATTGATTGTGAGGTGGTTTGACATCTCAAATCTTTGTTAGGATTGCTTTCTATGGGGGATTCCGGCTATACCTTATGTGTTTTGACCAAATTGTTAAAAGATCGAATTTTTGTTTGGTGTTTATGCTAATTGGTGAATGACTTAATAGGAACTACATGAGTTTCTGGAACATATACACCAAATTAGGTCTATATGTTTGCTGGGTTTTTCTACTTGTGGATTACTTTTGGTTTACTGGAAAATCTTAATTTGATATATGTGCTTAGGAGAATGAAAGCCAACACTTGATTACATTTAGTGGCAATTATTGATTATATTGTTTTCTCAACTCACCTTCGTTTCTCTGTTCCATGTTTGGAAATCTATTTGAATTTTTTTTTCTCTGTATACAAGCTGGAAACTGTTGACTCTGTTAGGAAAAGTGAACAAAGGTCTTGCGTACTACATTCAATGTAATCACTTATTCATTTCATCCTTTAATATAGTTGGGATTTGTATATAGGTTTTGTTATTTTAGAGTTCATTTGCCTTTATTGGCAAGTGCTGTTATAGAGACTGAAAACTGCTAAATATTTGTTATATTTTGTAGGTTAAAGTTGATAGTTTTAGAGGGAAGATAGTTGGATTGTATTTCTCCGCATCCTGGTGCGGTCCGTGCCAGCGATTCACCCCAAATTTGGTGGAAGTTTACAATGAACTCCTGCAAGTTAAAAAATTTGAGATTGTGTTTGTCTCTGGCGATGAAGATAACGAGTCATTCGATGCATATTTCTCTAAGATGCCTTGGCTTGCAGTTCCATTTTCTGATTCTGCAACACGTGAGCTACTGGATGAATTGTTCACTGTTGGCGGAATACCCCACCTTGTAATCATGGATGAGAATGGGAAGGTATTGACCAGCGAAGGAGTACAACTCATCCAAGAACATGGGGCAGAAGGATACCCTTTTACTTCTGAACAGATTGAAAAACTCAAGGAACAAGAAGAAGAAGCTAAGAAGAATCAGTCACTGAAATCCTTACTGGTGTCCCAATCCCGGGACTATGTGATTACAGCTGATGGGAAAAAGGTGATATTTATACTCACGCTATGAATAGAACCATATTATGTTTGTTTCAGTTTGTGGCGTACTGATATACTCCATATTTTACCTTATTTATACAAGGTACCCGTTACTGAGCTGGAAGGTAAGACTGTGGGCTTGTATTTTGTTTTGGCTACTTACAATGGATGCCTTGCTTTTAATCCAAAGCTCATCGGAGTATATAAGAGCTTGAGAGAAGAGGGAGAGAACTTTGAGATTGTGATGATACCCCTTGACGATGATGAACCATCGTTTAGAGAAGCGTTTGAACACCTGCCATGGTTTTCATTGCCTGTCAAGGACAGATGCTGTGCGAAGCTAGTTCGATATTTTGAGCTCCAAAGCCTCCCCACTGTTGTTGTAATTGGGCCAGATGGGAAGACACTTCATTCAAATGTAGTTGAAGCCATTGAGGAACATGGCAAAATGGCCTATCCTTTCACGCCTGAGAAATTTGCTGAGCTTGAAGAGGTAGAAAAGGCAAAGCGGGAAGCACAAACACTTGAATCCATTTTGGTGTCAAAAGATTGTGATTTTGTAATTGGAAAAGATGGCATCAAGGTAAGCATGTTTTAAGGATTACATTCACTTCATTCATTAGTTGTTTTGTGTTTATGACCTCTACTTTACTTAAAGTTGAGGTACTTAACTGGCAAAGTGCAAATTTTTGCGCATCCTACTGTGGGATAATGTTATTGCTAACAGAAAGATTTTCTCAATTCAGGTTCCAGTGTCTGATCTTGTTGGAAAAAATATACTACTCTATTTTTCTGCCCATTGGTGTCCCCATGCCGTGCTTTCCTGCCTGCACTCATACAAGCATATCAAGAAATCAACAAAAAGGGTAACACACTGGAAGTTATATTCATCTCCAGTGACAGAGATCAAACATCCTTTGATGATTTTTTCGCAAAGATGCACTGGCTTGCAATTCCTTTTGGTGATAAAAGGAAGGAATCTTTAAGTCGTCTATTCAAGGTTCGCGGCATCCCAATGGTTGTTGCAATTGGGCCAAACGGCAAGACTGTCTCAACTGAAGCTCGTGAACTGATCATGTGTCATGGTGCGGAAGCTTATCCTTTCACTGCAGAACGCCTCAAGGAGATTGAAGCAGCATATGAGAAGATGGCAGAGGGGTGGCCTGAGAAGGTGAAGTATGAACTTCATGATCATGAGCTTGTTCTCACCAAGCACCAGTTTTTCAATTGTGATGGTTGCGGTGAAGAGGGACGGGTATGGTCATACTATTGTGAAAAGTGCGACTTTGATCTCCACCCAAAGTGTGCTTTAGACGACAACAGCAAGGGAACGAAAGGCGAAGTTGAAGGAAAAGAATCAGTAGATGAAGAAAAGACCCTAGCAGAAGGATGGATCTGTGATGGAGAAAAGTGCTATAAAGAATAAATCGTAGAAGTGGTAATGGTAAATATTTACTGCATAAATTATAAAGGTTTGCTACAATCATAAAAGAATGTCCAAAAAAATATGATTATACTTCTTTTATGCTGTCAGTGTGTTTTAACGCTAGTAGCCAGTAGGTGCATATAAAACATAAGAGTGTGGATTTATGTTATGTTTTATATTGTCAGAATTGAACATATATGCATCTATTGCTTGTTACTTGTGCATTTTAACATTAAAGCGATAAGAGGTTGGTTGCTGTATTTAAACAAGTAACTAAAATTTCCGTCAATCCCAACTCTACAAAATTTTTTAAATTAATATAATTTATATATATGACATTATTAAATTTAAATACTTAATCTCCCTAAAAAAAAAAAAAAAATCTCTAGAAAAAATAAAATTTGTCTGGTATTTATTTTCTGGTTCTGTCCTTATGTATATGTATTATTTTTTTTCATTTTGAGTGGATTGATTTTATATATTAATAAATTTTTGAATATTAATTATCAAATCGGCAGTTAGTCTTTAAGAACAATTGATAATTTCATTTCACTATCATCACATGTATTCTATCGTATTAAAATGCCCTTACCATACATGAATACATAAAATAACCTAATATTGTCCACTGCTACAAAAATAGATACAATTAAAATACTACAACTGGAAGATAAAAATCCTTGAATGTTGATTTTGTGGTGGTTGTGAACTTTTTTTTATTATCATAATTGTTCATTAGCTTAAATGAGAAGTTTGTTCACACACAACTTCTTGATATAAATTTCTATGTTAAATCATAATTTCGAATGCAACATATGCGTACGTGCCTAGAAATATGAACAAGCATGGACTTTATATTCCAAAATCAATATTGGCTAAAAAATTAATTAAATTATTCAATAATTTCATTTAAACTTATTCATTAAATATAACAAAATAAACTTGAATACATCTTTTTATTGGATAAAAATTGAACTTCCACTCGAGTTCAATTCATTACTATACAAAATAGAATATGTATATTAATTGAGTTTAATTAATGTTCAACTCAATTAACTAATTAAACTCAATTAAAATTTATTCGAAGTTAATTCCTATTTTGACTCTGATATTCTAGATAATTTTGACTTTGATATTTTAGATAAATCAATATATTTCTATTAGCTATATCATTTAGATATTGTTACTATTAGGTAATGCTTTAGCGCATAATTTGGCCCAATGGGCAAGGCCGAAGGAACGCACACGCTCTCTTCCTTTAATGGATATTCCTTGCAATTGTTTTGTAATGGACCGCTCATTTTAGGTCTAACTTACCTTTGGTCTATTGAATATTTATTTATTTATAATAAAAAAAATGGTGCCTTGATAATATGTGCTGCCAAAAAAAAAAAAAAAAGAAGGTTTTTAGTGCATTGCTTTAACAGATATTGATTTTAGATTTTATAGAATTTTTTTTGAACATATTAATTTTATTGTCACATTTATACGTATATAATTTATCTATATAAAAAAATATATCTATATATATGATTTTGGTATGAATAGTAATGAGTCGAATTTAAACTTAGACCTGTCCGTCTCATTTGGAGTGAATTTTTAAAATTATAAATGATTTCGAAATAAATTTTGATTTTTTTATTCAAACCCATCCCGATCAGAATCAGTTTCATTTATTTTTTTATTTTAATATATATATATATATATGTATAATATTATTTTTAATTCTTTTTTAAAAAAATAGTGGTCATATTTTTAAAAATAATTTTTATTTTATTTTTAAAATTACAAAATAGGTCTATTGGATCTACCACGAACTCTGCATATCCGAATTTGAATCCTTAAAAATCGTGACAAAGCAAATATCATATTTTGATAAATTTTCAAATCTACTTCATTGTCGTCTCTACATTTTGCACATATAATTTTGCTTACAGGAGCCGACTGTGCGCGTATGTGAGCTTTTGTCCAATTTTACTAGATTATAGGTTCTCCCTCTTTTAAAGACACTGGGCTCCTTCGGGCCAAACTCAAGTGCCAATCTTGAACAACATAAAATGATCTAAGATCCTTTTCAATTTTCAATATAAAATCTTCTCATGTTTTTCAATTCAACAATTTATATTCTTATATATTACTTACTTTTTACTTTAATTTTAAATTCACTAAAAATTAATTTTAAACAACTAATATACTAAGATCATCTTTCGTGAAATAGGCTACGTTAAGTGAAATATTTTCATAATTGTCAAAATGACCCACTTAACTAAATGATGAAAATTTGATCAAGATCAAATTTTAAACGAATTTCCAATTACATATGCATACACAACAAGTTGTTGGGAATGCTTCTGCTGTTATACCAGTTATTTTTTACTGTAAAAAACACATAAAATTGCAGAACATCCTCAACGGTCATAGATTATGGTATTGACATAAAATCATGTCCAGATACATTGAATGCACAAGCAACATGTAAAAACTTTTGCACCTTAATAATCAACCAACTGAATATTGAAAGTGTACCTTTGACGAGATATGGTCATTTCATCCATTAGGTGAATGCCACATATCTAGGTAAAATTGTCGCATAAAGAAGCTTGTGGTGGCAAAGTTGAAAAATAGGTAAATAAGTTGGAATCATGACATCATGGATTCAATCCTGCCTTCCATCGCTTTCCAACTTAGAAATAGACTCCTCAAATCTCCATCGTGCAACTAGAAGCCTCCATTTTTACCCTATAAACTCGGTATAAGTAAGCCTCGAAAGATCAAGCCATTGTGTGCAAAAGGGCTTATTTTCAACTCTCAGAATACTGCTGAAGCCTCGACAAGTTATCCTTCTATGCCATCTGAAATGAAGGCCTGGACATACAGTGAGTATGGGGTGTTGAGGTGTTGAAGCTTGAGTCCAATGTTGCAGTGCCTGAATTGAAGGATGATCAGGTCTTGATTAGGGTGGTTGCCGCTGCTCTTAACCCTGTTGATTTCAAGAGGAGACGTGGGATATTCAAGGCCACTGATTCACCTCTTCCTGTAACTTTCCCTTATCCTTTACCCTTTTCGTTTTTCTTAATATGTTTCTTCAGTATCTGTGTGTCATATATGCATAGAAATGGGCATATTTTTTTGTCACTATTTGAATTCTTGAATTGGTGTTTCTTTTGGGCTCTTCTTGTTCTCTGATTTTTATATGGTACCTGCACTTTGTAGCCATGAAGACTTATTGAGATGCTTAAGAACTCATATAGACATCCATGCTTCATAGGACAAACATTTGTTAATTGCAAGTGAAACTGATTATCAGACAGGGGATTTTATTGTAATCAAAACAATGACAATTATTTACATGATAGCCAAATCCTATACAGCTTCACCTGATTTAATTGGTAATTTTACAAACATAATGCCTATTCAAATGCCAATTGGTGGATCTAATTTAAAACTTTTCAGATTGTTCCGGGTTATGATGTTGCTGGGGTGGTGGTTAAAGTTGGGAGTCAAGTGAAGGACCTAAAGGAAGGAGATGAAGTATATGGAGATATCATTGAGAAAGCAGTGGAAGAGCCAAAACAGATCGGTTCTTTAGCTGAGTACACAGCTGCTGAGGAGAAACTATTGGCTCTGAAGCCCAAGAATATTGATTTTGCTCAGGCTGCGGCTCTCCCTCTTGCAATTGAGACAGCCTATGAAGGTCTTGAAAAGGCTGGGTTTTCTGAGGGAAAATCTATACTTGTCCTTGGAGGAGCTGGTGGTGTTGGATCGCTGGTGATTCAGGTGAAACTCTCCTAGTACTAAATTAATCTATTAGGACATATAATTATGCAAGTCAAGTCTTTGGTCATGCTATTCGTTAGTTGTTTCTCACACTGTTTGAGTTACATGCGCATATCGATTGTATTTTTTGATCGACTGTTTTATACTCCACTATCCACAACAACCAGAAATCATTTGATTACATTGCCTATGATGTTTTATAAGGGAAGAGAATTACTCTGGGGATATCTATCGTTTAATCTGGGAAAAGACGTGTGTCCCTGGCTGCTCTGTCTTTAGCAATATCCAGTACTGAGTGAAGATAAAATAATTTTGAATTGTTGATCCAGAAAAAGACCTTAATTAACCACGGAGGAACTACATCCTATTTGTATGATGAACGACAATACTTTTATTTTCAGCTTTACAACATCTTTACTAATCCCTTAATCTGTGTAATGGCTATTTCATTAAGTTCATGATGACATAACAATTTTAATCTTCAAGAAATTTATCAATCATCACAAGGACTTAAAAGATAGCCCAATAACTACGCTTATCTGATTAATAACCTACTGAATAACATCCTAATAAAAAGTTGGAAGGAGATGGTAAAGATCTTTTCATGAGGCATAATCTGTAAAAATATATGATCTCTGCTCGTATCACACGAAACTGTCATTTTATAGTTATATTGTGCTGTAGCTGTAGCATACGCCTGACTATAGCTGCGCACACAAGATTTATTAATGAGATGAGAGAGGATGTAATGCCACTAAACAAGAGTTCGGTGATGCAGCTTGCAAAGCAGGTGTTTGGTGCTTCAAAGATTGCTGCTACTTCCAGCGCTGCAAAGTTGGATTTTCTGAAAAGCTTGGGTGCTGATTTGGCTATTGACTACACCAAGGAGAACTTTGAAGACCTGCTGGAGAAGTCTGATGTAGTTTATGATGCTGTTGGTAAGATAATGACCTCATCATCTTGTTAGAACTCCAGCTATCACAGCATTAGATTACCTTATCCTACACATTCATGACTCTAAATGGTGTTAATTATGGATGTCCCTTTTAGGCATAACTACACATCAGTAATACCGTTGGCTAACTTTCTACCACCCAATGTCATTATGGAAATATTTGGTGTGGGCATGTCCTTGATGCATATATCCAGCTCTTTGATTTTAACCGTGATATGACTATATATAATGACATGAATTTTGTTCGAATGTCAACAGGGCAATGTGACAGGGCAGTGAAGGCAGTGAAGGAAGGTGGTAGTGTAGTAGTCATAGCTGGTCCTGTCACACCGCCAGGCTTTAGATTTGTGGTCACTTCCAATGGAGAATTCTTAAAGAAGCTCAATCCATATCTGGAGAATGGCAAGGTGAAGCCAGTGCTGGATCCGAAGGGACCATTCCCTTTCGACAAGGTTAATGAAGCTTTCTCATATCTGGAAACAAACCGAGCTACTGGAAAGGTAGTCATATATCCAATTCCTTAAAAGTACTTAGCTTACTTTGGCAATGAGATTGAGATTATGGGATTAGGATATTGTCACGTAGAGTGTGTTGCCAAATAATTGTGGCGTAGCTTGTAAGTAGTAATGTTTCAAGTATCGTCTGGTCATAGTATATGTTGTGCTAATGTAAATGGTGTAAGAAAAAAGTTGAAAAAGTGATTATTACATAAAGAATGAACATTTGTGGAGATGTAATATTACAGTGCTAATTATGCTACATAATCAGTTCTGAGAACATATTTTGTTGATGGATAATCCATGATTGGTAGTTGGGTTGTGCCAAACTTGTCTTAGTAACATAGATGATCTTTATTATCCAAGATAGAGAGGAGTTGCAATCAATTAGCTATAGTTAACCTTAACATATATATAAAATTCTGTTTCAAACTTAACTGTCGTTTAACATGTCAACCTCAACAGTACCTTTACAGACCCAACATACGCCAAGAACACAAAGTATTTCTCTTTACATCAGTTGATTAAATCTACTACATTATGACAACCTTAACGGAAACTCATAATGATATGGAAGGGCCTGGCTATGAGTCCCAGCCTTACAGTTTCCGTCACAAATGGATGGCTTGACAAGTTCCTTAGTGATATATTTACAGTGCAAAACTGCATTACTGGTCTTATATGTTAGTTTTCGTCCTTTATTTTGGGAGTCGGGTAATTTAAGGATACTATATTAAAAAAATTGACAATTTTAGAACAAAGTTGGCTCGGAAAAATTAGATTCCGCTGGAGATTACCCACAGGAAAATTTGGGGATTTTAGAATACTTGCGGAAAAATGGCCTAGCGGGCATACCATGTGGACAAATTGAAGGCAAATCAAAGGCATGTGGAGTATTTGAAGGGAAACTAAAGTGTCTCTATGTTATTATGTAAATAAGTGTTTATATATTAATAATATTTCACATCTAAAAATTAGAAAATATATTTAAATTCAATAAATAAATAAAATGCAAAATAATTTACATAATATATTTGAATAATTTCCTAATTTGCAAAAATACAAAATAATTTACAAAGTTATAGAAAATAAGAAAAATTTAGATAAATAATATTTTAATGCCTTTGTTATATTTTTCATCATTTATTTTTAGTAAAATTAAAATGTAAATAAATGGGGAAAGTTATTGCACTAAAAATACAAATTTACTATAATTTTTAGTTATTTTAAATTACTTATCATAAATTTAAATAAGTGTTTGCATGTTAATAAAATTTCACATTTGAAAATTAGAAATATATTTAAATTCAATAAATAAATAAATAAATAGTTTTTTATTAACATCTAAACACATTTAAATTTATGATATATATAAGTAGTTTAAAACTATTAAATTGTAGTAAATTTATATTTTTGGTACATTAATTTTCCTATTTGCTTACTTTAATTTTATTTAAAAGATATAATGAAATATAAATTGAAGGAGTTTTACAATTCTTTGTTAAAGAAGATGAGTTTTTTTTCTTTATTTTTATAAATATTATAAATTATTTTGTAATTTTCAAATTAAGAAATTATTAAAATATATCATGTATATTATTTTCTATTTTATTTAATTAATTTTAAATATATATTTTAACTTTTAAATGTGAGATTTTATTAACATCTAAATACTTATTTACACAATAATAGATGGGCATGACTTAAGTTTTCCTCCAAATAGTTCACATGGCTTTAGTTTGCCTCCATTTAGGCCACATGGTATGCCAACTAGGCGAGGTTTCTTCCAATTTCCGAAAATCCTCAATTTTTCCTCTATGCATGCAATTTTCCATGAAATCTAATTTTTTTGGTAAAATTTATCCTAGATAGTGTCCTTAAATTTTCAAACTCCAAACCAAAGAATAAAAATTGAAATTAGGTCAACATATAGAACCAAAAATATAATTTTACCTATTCACAATTACCGTAAAGTATTTAAATGAACACATTAAGATTGATCGAAATATACCTAGGGAATGAAAATTAGTTTTTGAGATCAGAAGTGCAAGATCATTTTCACACCTAAAAGAAAATTCTAAACACTATTGATATTTTTTGGAGCAGAAATCCAAATATCAAATTTGAATAAAATAAAGTAGTTTAAAGCCATTTCAATTTTAAATAAGGGATGGATTACATTTTAAAGCAATTTCCAATAACCTATGCAAACAAAGTTGTTGGGAATGTTTCTAGTGTTATACCAGTTGCTGTTTTTAATGATGAAATTACGAAAGAAACAAATAATGACCTTTGACAAGAAGCTTGAAGTGGCAAAGTTGATGAGTTGGTGCGAAAGTTGTAACCATGGATTCAATCCTCTCTTCCACTACTTTCTGAATGAGAAATAGACCCCTCAACTTTCCACAATGCAACTATAAGCCTCCATTTGTACCCCACTTGAGTCGGTATAAGTAGGCTCAAAATATCAAGCCTTTTGTATGCAAAAAGGCTGATTTTCAACCCAGGATATTAGCAAGTTCTTCTATACCATCTGAAATGAAGGCCTGGACTTACAGTGAGTATGGGGGTGTTGAGGTGTTGAAGCTTGAGTCCAATGTTGAAGTGCCTGAATTGAAGGATGATCAGGTCTTGATTAAGGTGGTTGCCGCTGCTCTTAACCCTATTGATTTCAGGAGGAGACTTGGGGTATTGAAGGCCGTTGATTCACCTCTTCCTGTAACTTTTCCATTATCCCTTTTTTTCTTTTTTCTCCCTTAATATATTTCTTCAATATCTTTGTTCCATTTATATGTAGAGATATTATTCCTCAGTATTTGAATTGAATTTGTGTTCCTTTTGGGCTCTGAATTTTTTCCTTGTTACTATTTTTTTTGTAGACCCCGATTCTTTCGTGATGTTTTTATACCAAACCTGCACTTTTTAGCCCTTTTAAGACTTATCGAAATGCTTAAAACTCATATAGACATCTATTCTTCAAAGGACAAACATTTGTTGATTGCAAGTGATACTGATTATTAGACAGGGGGTTTTATTTGTTATCAGAGCAATGACAATTATTTTTCATGATAGCCATTTCCTGTACAGCTTCAGCTGATTTAATTGGTAATTTTACAAGCATATTGCCCGTATTCAGATGCCAGTTGGTGGATCTGACTTAAACTTTTCAGATTGTTCCGGGTCATGATGTTGCTGGTGTGGTGGTTAAAGTTGGGAGTCAAGTGAAGGACCTAAAGGAAGGAGATGAAGTATATGGAGACATCATTGAGAAAGCACTGGACGGGCCAAAACAGTTCGGTACTTTAGCTGAGTACACAGTTGCGGAGGAGAAATTATTGGCTCTGAAGCCCAAGAATCTTGATTTTGTGCAGGCTGCTGCTCTCCCTCTTGCAATTGAGACAGCCTATGAAGGTCTTGAAAAGGCTGGGTTTTCTGAGGGAAAATCTATACTTGTCCTTGGAGGAGCTGGTGGTGTTGGATCCCTGGTGATTCAGGTGAAACTCTCCTAGTACTGAATTAATCTATTAGGACATACAATTATGCAAGTCAAGTCTTTGGTCATGTTATTCGTTAGTTGTTTCTCACACTGTTGAGTTACAGGCATGCCTTCGATTGTATTTTTTGATTTGTCCGTTTTATGCTCCACTATCCATGACAACCAGAAATCATTTGATTACATTGCCTATGATTTATTATAAGGGGAGCGAGTTACTCTGAGTATATCTATCATTAATCTGGGAAAAGACATGTATCCCTGGATGCTCTGTCTTAGCACTACCCAGGACTGAGTCCAGATTAAAATCATTTTGAGATGTTGATCAAGAAAAAAGACCTTAACTATGAAGGAATTAGAACCTAGTTGTATGATGAACGATGATAACACTCTATTTTTTAAGCTTTACAGCATCTTCACTAATTCCTTAATCTTCGTGTTGGCTATTTCATTAAGTTCATGATGACGTAACAATTTTAATCTTCAAGAAATTTATCAATTGCTACAAGGGCTTGGAGGATAGCCTAATAATCATGTTTACCTGATTAATAACCTACAGAATAACATCCGTGTAAAAAGCCTGAAGGAGATGGCAAAATTCTTTTTATGTATGGTACCGAATGCATAGGTCTGTAAATTATCAAGGGCATCATATTTGCTCATATCACAAAAAAACTGTCATTTTATAGTTGTATTGAGCTATAGCCTGTAGCATACGGCTGCTTCAGCTGCACACACAAGATTTATAGTTATAATGAGATGAGAGTTGATGTAATGTCACTAAACAAGAGTTCGGTGATGCAGCTTGCAAAACAGGTGTTTGCTGCTTCAAAGATTGCTGCCACTTCCAGCACTGCAAAGTTGGATTTTGTGAAAAGCTTGGGTGCTGATTTGGCTATTGACTACACCAAGGAGAACTTTGAAGACCTGCCAGAGAAATTTGATGTAGTTTATGATGCAGTTGGTAAGACAATGACCTCATTGCCTTGTTACAACTCTGACTATCATAGCATTAGTTTACCTTATCGTACACATGTATGACTCTTAATGGTGTTAATTATGGATGTGCCTATGTAGGGATAACTACACACCCGTAATACTATTAGCTAACTTTCTATCACCCAAGAATCATTCTGGAAATCTTTTAGTGTGGGCATGTTCTCGATGCTTATCCAGTTCTTTAATTTTCACCATGGTATGACTATATATAATGATGTATATCTTCGTTTGAATTTAACAGGGCAACACGATAGGGCTGTGAAGGCTGTGAAGGAAGGTGGTCGTGTAGTCATCATCATAATTGGTCCTCCTGTCCCACCGCCTGCTTTTAAGTTTGTGCTCACTTCCAGTGGAGAGTTCTTAAAGAAGCTAAATCCTTATCTGGAGAGTGGCAAGGTGAAACCAGTGCTCGATCCTAAGGGAACATTCCCTTTCGACAAGGCTAATGAAGCTTTCTCATATCTGGAAACGAACCGAGCTACAGGAAAGGTGGTCATATATCCAATCCCTTGAAAGTACTCAGCTATGAGAACGGCATTACGGGATTAGAATATTGTCATGGAGAGTGGTTTGACAAATAATCATGGCATATCTTGTAAGTAGTGGTGTTTCAAGTATCGTTTTGGTTATGCTTATATTTGCTAATGTAAATAGAGTTGGGAAAAGTTGAAAAAATGATTGTGGGATAAAGAATAAACATTTGTAGAAATGTACTACTACGTTGGTAGAAACTTATATATGAAATTATCTTCAGAATTTCTAAGTTTTGAAGATTTTACCAAAAAGAGAGCACCCAAAAAACCAAATTTCATAAACTGTTCTTTAACAACATGATCATAGTATCTATACAGACCCCAACATAAGCCAAGAAAACTTAATTTTTTGCCACAAACATATTTCTCTTTACATGATTGATTCAATCTATGACATTACGGCAACCTTAACCAGAACTCATATTGATATAGAAGGGGATGGCTTAGAGTCCAAGTCCCAAAGCTCGAAAGAGCCCTTAACAAAATCATAGTGTGCTCCCTTCAACAAAAGGGTTTGCTTCACCACAGCTTCCCTCACAAATGGATAGCTTAACGAGTTTCCGAGTGATATAGTCACTGCTTCCAGTTTGACAAAAGTAGTATTTGAACATCGAAATGAGTGATATATTTATTTTACAACTTGTATTATTAATTGAAATTATTATTGCAGAATGGACATTTCTAATGTTTACGATCTCGCGTGATGACAGTTCTATGTAGACAGACATATCACCGATCCGAATATGTGTTTTTGGGTACTGTAAATGGCATGCTATCCATTAGACATGAAATTAGATTATTTTGGAGACTCAACGACGGTGATGATGATGCTGATCTCAGGCTACATTACCGTATGGTTTATATGTTATTTGTCATGGGATTCTATGGCGTTTATAGATGTGGGTATTTTGATATTGATGTCACTTGATTACTGCACTTGTTGAGAGATGGCATCTCGAGACTCACACATTTCATTTTCGAGTTAGTGAGATGACTGTTACATTGTAGGATGTAGCAGTTATTTGGGGCTTACCAATAAAGGGAGAGCCCATTATCGGCATGGATATTAAGAGGTTGAGGCTAGAGTGGCAACAGTATTGCCTCTATTATCTAGGATTCACACTCGATGAAAAGCATTTGTATGGTTCTCTAATATACTGATTGCCATAAGCGATTACCTGATAGCCCATCCGATGACTGATAACATCCCAGATCTTGATGTCGAGAGATATGCTCGAGGATGTGCATTGATTCTGTTAGGCAGCGTTATGTGCCCGGATACCTCATGCAACAAGATATCATTATTGTATTTACATTACATGGAGTGTATTGCGTATTGTGATAGATTTAACTGGGATAGTGCAGTCCTCAATTTTTTATTCCGTGAGTTGTGCAGTGCGAGCGGTAGAGAGAGGAAAGATGCTAGTGGGGCCATGCATCTTCTAAAGGTAAATTTAATTTCAGTATCTCATATGTATTTATACTTTTATCATGTCATAAATTAGAGTAATTATATTGTGTTTATTTTCTAATTGAATTGCAGATTTGAGCATGATTGCGTATTACTACTCTGGTACCCAAGCAGTTACGCAACCAGATTAATATGGGATCAGTTATAGGCGATGACGAGCATAAATTTTTTCATATTCCTCCATATGGTATCTGATATCGCTTGTACTAATTAATATTAAATTATAAATAATATGTATATTTTTTAAATCAACTAGTTCATATATATTCTCATATGTTATATTGACGTGATTTGTACTATACAGGTGGATACAATGCCATTGCTACACACACACACACACACACACACACACACTATGAGTCAGTCTATTAGGGTCATTAGGAACATTTTTGACAGAATGTCTGATAAGCAGGTAGACGAGCTCATTATTGATTATTTTAATTACATAGCTACATTGTAGATACTAATTTAAGGTCGTATGTTTTTGATAGTTTATTTGACAGCTATATAACCTTAATTGGCATGAGATCCAGACTCTTGGAGATAGACATATTACAGATGCGTGGAGATCATCATGTCCATTGATTCATTATACCATTGTAGAGCTCTATCATCCTGAACGAGTCATGCGACAGTTCGGCATAAGACAATATATTTCTCTAGATATTCCTGGGCATCATGTGATATTACACGACGTAGATTGCAGGGGGCACACTGCTCAAAATTGAGCTCTTTATCACTAGCATTATGTGGCTCAGTGGACAGATAGATATAAGGTCGTTGTATCCACCCTTTATAGTACCGAAGCTAACAATATTGAAGATGAATATTTATCTTGATATAATAGCAATATTACATGGCAATTGATATCTCCCACGCACATGCTTATGCATCAGGGGTATTAGGCTTTCGATACAACTATGTTGGCTGCTTTGGTACATATATCTTCTCCGACATATATTTTTATTGTATAATTATATAAATATTTGATAATTAATAATACACATGTTTACTTGTGTTTCAGGGATGAGCAATTGAGAGAATCAAAGTCAGTGTCGATGAAGATGATGATGTTGGGAAACTTTTTTGGAGGTCCATTGATAAGATTTATACTGAGGTCAGACCTTTTTTTCAGCGTCATTAACATTTGTTTTATGCGCCTCGTCAATAATCAATACCATCTCCAAAAGATCTGGTGCTTACAGGCGTACGAGGACGAGAAAACGTAGTAGCGCAACAGAGGCAGATGTAGCAGGTCCATCTACTTACGGGGTACACGTGCAGGTACTAGTTATACTTCTACGTCTTACGACATTCCTCATTCATATATATCTACTACAGCAGATATGACAAGTCCATCTAATTTTACACTTCCTATGTTTCAAGTCCATCTACTTACGGGGTACACGTGCAGGTACTAGTTATACTTCTACGTCTTACGATATCCCTCATTCATATATATCTACTACAGCAGATATGACAAGTCCATCTAATTTTACACTTCCTATGTTTCATGGTATGGATAGCGCTGTTGATTACTACATGCTTCATTAGATATAACTAGATGAGTCGTTCACTCCTTATTGAAGTATGCTACTATACACGCAGTCATTCTCAATATCGTTTTGTTCTAATCTTGACATGGGCTACCCATTTAGACAGTATCAACCAGGTTACAGTACTCATCGTCCTGAATTTAATATTTCGCCTGTACCATATCCACCTACATACAATGGGTATCATGATCGTGAAAAGTCGAGTTTCACAACATTATCAGGTCGTTCGTCTTTTAATTTGAATTATATTACAAATAATGACGATGATAGACAACAACAAATACATAAAATTTCTACTGTTAAAGGTGGCCATATTGTGATACCGAGAGATATTTTTTAAGATTTTTCTTTTGTTAAACATTAAAATTTTTGTGTTGTATATATTTATTTAGTTCAAAATAATTTATATCCATTCAAAATAATTTTGTGTTGTATATGTTCATACAAATACATATATATATATATATATTATATAAAAATATATATCAAAATTAATCCTAATTATATTTATTTTTAATCATTGTATAATTTGATTCTTATTCATTATTCTTAATTATTGCAAAGTTAATTATTTAATTATTGCATATCATGAATCCTAATTATTGCAATTAATGCATATCACGAATTGTAAATTATTTTCTTAATTTAAAATTATCTAATCATTTTTCATAATTATTTCAATATTAAAATTACTTCATTATTATCTAAATTATCGACTAATTAAAATATTTTAAAAAACTTAATCTTTATCTATTTATTACCTAATCATTGAGCGAATAAAGTTACTATTGAAAATAGCAACTTTGCCTATAGTTGTAAACTCCCTTATTTTATGATAATTTTAAAATAATCATTTAAAAAACAATATTATACTGAAAAAGCCACTAAAGTTTTCCTCCAAATAGTCCACATGGCTTTAGTTTGCCTCCATTTAGGCGACATGGTATGCCAACTAGGAGATGTTTCCTTCAATTTCAGAAAATCCCCAATTTTTCCTCTTTGCATGCAATTTCCAGCGAAATCTAATTTCTTCAGCAATATTTAACCTAAAATTATTAAAAAAAAAAAGAATAGTATCCTTAAATTACAAGACTTCAAAATAAAAAAATTGTAATTAAAATTAGGTCAACATATAGAATTTAAAATACAATTTTACATTTTCACACCCGCCTATTTAACGCACAGTATTTGAAAATATACTTAAAGATTGAAAATTAATTTTTGAGATAGAAGTGTAAGATCATTTTCGCAGCTAAAAGAAAATTCTAAACACTACTGATATTTTTCGGGCGAAATCCAAATATCAAATTGGAACAATATAAAGTAGTTTAAAGATTCCAATTTTGAAAACAGGATGACTAAATTGTGAAGCAATTTCCAATAAACTATGCAAACAAAAGTTGCTGTTTTTAGTGATGAAATTGCAGAACATCCTCAACAATCAGTAGATATGGTATTGACATAAAATAACGTCCTGATACATTGAATGTTAATGTCCTGGTACATTGAATGTTATTGTCCTGGGACATCGAATGTGCAAGCAACATGGAAAAATCATTGCAACCATAATAATCAGCGAAAGAAACAAATAATGACCTTTGACAAGAAGCTTGAAGTGGCAAAGTTGATGAGTTGGTGCGAAAGTTGTAACCATGGATTCAATCCTCTCTTCCACTACTTTCTGAATGAGAAATAGACCCCTCAACTTTCCACAATGCAACTATAAGCCTCCATTTGTACCCCACTTGAGTCGGTATAAGTAGGCTCAAAATATCAAGCCTTTTGTATGCAAAAAGGCTGATTTTCAACCCAGGATATTAGCAAGTTCTTCTATACCATCTGAAATGAAGGCCTGGACTTACAGTGAGTATGGGGGTGTTGAGGTGTTGAAGCTTGAGTCCAATGTTGAAGTGCCTGAATTGAAGGATGATCAGGTCTTGATTAAGGTGGTTGCCGCTGCTCTTAACCCTATTGATTTCAGGAGGAGACTTGGGGTATTGAAGGCCGTTGATTCACCTCTTCCTGTAACTTTTCCATTATCCCTTTTTTTCTTTTTTCTCCCTTAATATATTTCTTCAATATCTTTGTTCCATTTATATGTAGAGATATTATTCCTCAGTATTTGAATTGAATTTGTGTTCCTTTTGGGCTCTGAATTTTTTCCTTGTTACTATTTTTTTTGTAGACCCCGATTCTTTCGTGATGTTTTTATACCAAACCTGCACTTTTTAGCCCTTTTAAGACTTATCGAAATGCTTAAAACTCATATAGACATCTATTCTTCAAAGGACAAACATTTGTTGATTGCAAGTGATACTGATTATTAGACAGGGGGTTTTATTTGTTATCAGAGCAATGACAATTATTTTTCATGATAGCCATTTCCTGTACAGCTTCAGCTGATTTAATTGGTAATTTTACAAGCATATTGCCCGTATTCAGATGCCAGTTGGTGGATCTGACTTAAACTTTTCAGATTGTTCCGGGTCATGATGTTGCTGGTGTGGTGGTTAAAGTTGGGAGTCAAGTGAAGGACCTAAAGGAAGGAGATGAAGTATATGGAGACATCATTGAGAAAGCACTGGACGGGCCAAAACAGTTCGGTACTTTAGCTGAGTACACAGTTGCGGAGGAGAAATTATTGGCTCTGAAGCCCAAGAATCTTGATTTTGTGCAGGCTGCTGCTCTCCCTCTTGCAATTGAGACAGCCTATGAAGGTCTTGAAAAGGCTGGGTTTTCTGAGGGAAAATCTATACTTGTCCTTGGAGGAGCTGGTGGTGTTGGATCCCTGGTGATTCAGGTGAAACTCTCCTAGTACTGAATTAATCTATTAGGACATACAATTATGCAAGTCAAGTCTTTGGTCATGTTATTCGTTAGTTGTTTCTCACACTGTTGAGTTACAGGCATGCCTTCGATTGTATTTTTTGATTTGTCCGTTTTATGCTCCACTATCCATGACAACCAGAAATCATTTGATTACATTGCCTATGATTTATTATAAGGGGAGCGAGTTACTCTGAGTATATCTATCATTAATCTGGGAAAAGACATGTATCCCTGGATGCTCTGTCTTAGCACTACCCAGGACTGAGTCCAGATTAAAATCATTTTGAGATGTTGATCAAGAAAAAAGACCTTAACTATGAAGGAATTAGAACCTAGTTGTATGATGAACGATGATAACACTCTATTTTTTAAGCTTTACAGCATCTTCACTAATTCCTTAATCTTCGTGTTGGCTATTTCATTAAGTTCATGATGACGTAACAATTTTAATCTTCAAGAAATTTATCAATTGCTACAAGGGCTTGGAGGATAGCCTAATAATCATGTTTACCTGATTAATAACCTACAGAATAACATCCGTGTAAAAAGCCTGAAGGAGATGGCAAAATTCTTTTTATGTATGGTACCGAATGCATAGGTCTGTAAATTATCAAGGGCATCATATTTGCTCATATCACAAAAAAACTGTCATTTTATAGTTGTATTGAGCTATAGCCTGTAGCATACGGCTGCTTCAGCTGCACACACAAGATTTATAGTTATAATGAGATGAGAGTTGATGTAATGTCACTAAACAAGAGTTCGGTGATGCAGCTTGCAAAACAGGTGTTTGCTGCTTCAAAGATTGCTGCCACTTCCAGCACTGCAAAGTTGGATTTTGTGAAAAGCTTGGGTGCTGATTTGGCTATTGACTACACCAAGGAGAACTTTGAAGACCTGCCAGAGAAATTTGATGTAGTTTATGATGCAGTTGGTAAGACAATGACCTCATTGCCTTGTTACAACTCTGACTATCATAGCATTAGTTTACCTTATCGTACACATGTATGACTCTTAATGGTGTTAATTATGGATGTGCCTATGTAGGGATAACTACACACCCGTAATACTATTAGCTAACTTTCTATCACCCAAGAATCATTCTGGAAATCTTTTAGTGTGGGCATGTTCTCGATGCTTATCCAGTTCTTTAATTTTCACCATGGTATGACTATATATAATGATGTATATCTTCGTTTGAATTTAACAGGGCAACACGATAGGGCTGTGAAGGCTGTGAAGGAAGGTGGTCGTGTAGTCATCATCATAATTGGTCCTCCTGTCCCACCGCCTGCTTTTAAGTTTGTGCTCACTTCCAGTGGAGAGTTCTTAAAGAAGCTAAATCCTTATCTGGAGAGTGGCAAGGTGAAACCAGTGCTCGATCCTAAGGGAACATTCCCTTTCGACAAGGCTAATGAAGCTTTCTCATATCTGGAAACGAACCGAGCTACAGGAAAGGTGGTCATATATCCAATCCCTTGAAAGTACTCAGCTATGAGAACGGCATTACGGGATTAGAATATTGTCATGGAGAGTGGTTTGACAAATAATCATGGCATATCTTGTAAGTAGTGGTGTTTCAAGTATCGTTTTGGTTATGCTTATATTTGCTAATGTAAATAGAGTTGGGAAAAGTTGAAAAAATGATTGTGGGATAAAGAATAAACATTTGTAGAAATGTACTACTACGTTGGTAGAAACTTATATATGAAATTATCTTCAGAATTTCTAAGTTTTGAAGATTTTACCAAAAAGAGAGCACCCAAAAAACCAAATTTCATAAACTGTTCTTTAACAACATGATCATAGTATCTATACAGACCCCAACATAAGCCAAGAAAACTTAATTTTTTGCCACAAACATATTTCTCTTTACATGATTGATTCAATCTATGACATTACGGCAACCTTAACCAGAACTCATATTGATATAGAAGGGGATGGCTTAGAGTCCAAGTCCCAAAGCTCGAAAGAGCCCTTAACAAAATCATAGTGTGCTCCCTTCAACAAAAGGGTTTGCTTCACCACAGCTTCCCTCACAAATGGATAGCTTAACGAGTTTCCGAGTGATATAGTCACTGCTTCCAGTTTGACAAAAGTAGTATTTGAACATCGAAATGAGTGATATATTTATTTTACAACTTGTATTATTAATTGAAATTATTATTGCAGAATGGACATTTCTAATGTTTACGATCTCGCGTGATGACAGTTCTATGTAGACAGACATATCACCGATCCGAATATGTGTTTTTGGGTACTGTAAATGGCATGCTATCCATTAGACATGAAATTAGATTATTTTGGAGACTCAACGACGGTGATGATGATGCTGATCTCAGGCTACATTACCGTATGGTTTATATGTTATTTGTCATGGGATTCTATGGCGTTTATAGATGTGGGTATTTTGATATTGATGTCACTTGATTACTGCACTTGTTGAGAGATGGCATCTCGAGACTCACACATTTCATTTTCGAGTTAGTGAGATGACTGTTACATTGTAGGATGTAGCAGTTATTTGGGGCTTACCAATAAAGGGAGAGCCCATTATCGGCATGGATATTAAGAGGTTGAGGCTAGAGTGGCAACAGTATTGCCTCTATTATCTAGGATTCACACTCGATGAAAAGCATTTGTATGGTTCTCTAATATACTGATTGCCATAAGCGATTACCTGATAGCCCATCCGATGACTGATAACATCCCAGATCTTGATGTCGAGAGATATGCTCGAGGATGTGCATTGATTCTGTTAGGCAGCGTTATGTGCCCGGATACCTCATGCAACAAGATATCATTATTGTATTTACATTACATGGAGTGTATTGCGTATTGTGATAGATTTAACTGGGATAGTGCAGTCCTCAATTTTTTATTCCGTGAGTTGTGCAGTGCGAGCGGTAGAGAGAGGAAAGATGCTAGTGGGGCCATGCATCTTCTAAAGGTAAATTTAATTTCAGTATCTCATATGTATTTATACTTTTATCATGTCATAAATTAGAGTAATTATATTGTGTTTATTTTCTAATTGAATTGCAGATTTGAGCATGATTGCGTATTACTACTCTGGTACCCAAGCAGTTACGCAACCAGATTAATATGGGATCAGTTATAGGCGATGACGAGCATAAATTTTTTCATATTCCTCCATATGGTATCTGATATCGCTTGTACTAATTAATATTAAATTATAAATAATATGTATATTTTTTAAATCAACTAGTTCATATATATTCTCATATGTTATATTGACGTGATTTGTACTATACAGGTGGATACAATGCCATTGCTACACACACACACACACACACACACACACTATGAGTCAGTCTATTAGGGTCATTAGGAACATTTTTGACAGAATGTCTGATAAGCAGGTAGACGAGCTCATTATTGATTATTTTAATTACATAGCTACATTGTAGATACTAATTTAAGGTCGTATGTTTTTGATAGTTTATTTGACAGCTATATAACCTTAATTGGCATGAGATCCAGACTCTTGGAGATAGACATATTACAGATGCGTGGAGATCATCATGTCCATTGATTCATTATACCATTGTAGAGCTCTATCATCCTGAACGAGTCATGCGACAGTTCGGCATAAGACAATATATTTCTCTAGATATTCCTGGGCATCATGTGATATTACACGACGTAGATTGCAGGGGGCACACTGCTCAAAATTGAGCTCTTTATCACTAGCATTATGTGGCTCAGTGGACAGATAGATATAAGGTCGTTGTATCCACCCTTTATAGTACCGAAGCTAACAATATTGAAGATGAATATTTATCTTGATATAATAGCAATATTACATGGCAATTGATATCTCCCACGCACATGCTTATGCATCAGGGGTATTAGGCTTTCGATACAACTATGTTGGCTGCTTTGGTACATATATCTTCTCCGACATATATTTTTATTGTATAATTATATAAATATTTGATAATTAATAATACACATGTTTACTTGTGTTTCAGGGATGAGCAATTGAGAGAATCAAAGTCAGTGTCGATGAAGATGATGATGTTGGGAAACTTTTTTGGAGGTCCATTGATAAGATTTATACTGAGGTCAGACCTTTTTTTCAGCGTCATTAACATTTGTTTTATGCGCCTCGTCAATAATCAATACCATCTCCAAAAGATCTGGTGCTTACAGGCGTACGAGGACGAGAAAACGTAGTAGCGCAACAGAGGCAGATGTAGCAGGTCCATCTACTTACGGGGTACACGTGCAGGTACTAGTTATACTTCTACGTCTTACGACATTCCTCATTCATATATATCTACTACAGCAGATATGACAAGTCCATCTAATTTTACACTTCCTATGTTTCAAGTCCATCTACTTACGGGGTACACGTGCAGGTACTAGTTATACTTCTACGTCTTACGATATCCCTCATTCATATATATCTACTACAGCAGATATGACAAGTCCATCTAATTTTACACTTCCTATGTTTCATGGTATGGATAGCGCTGTTGATTACTACATGCTTCATTAGATATAACTAGATGAGTCGTTCACTCCTTATTGAAGTATGCTACTATACACGCAGTCATTCTCAATATCGTTTTGTTCTAATCTTGACATGGGCTACCCATTTAGACAGTATCAACCAGGTTACAGTACTCATCGTCCTGAATTTAATATTTCGCCTGTACCATATCCACCTACATACAATGGGTATCATGATCGTGAAAAGTCGAGTTTCACAACATTATCAGGTCGTTCGTCTTTTAATTTGAATTATATTACAAATAATGACGATGATAGACAACAACAAATACATAAAATTTCTACTGTTAAAGGTGGCCATATTGTGATACCGAGAGATATTTTTTAAGATTTTTCTTTTGTTAAACATTAAAATTTTTGTGTTGTATATATTTATTTAGTTCAAAATAATTTATATCCATTCAAAATAATTTTGTGTTGTATATGTTCATACAAATACATATATATATATATATTTATATAAAAATATATATCAAAATTAATCCTAATTATATTTATTTTTAATCATTGTATAATTTGATTCTTATTCATTATTCTTAATTATTGCAAAGTTAATTATTTAATTATTGCATATCATGAATCCTAATTATTGCAATTAATGCATATCACGAATTGTAAATTATTTTCTTAATTTAAAATTATCTAATCATTTTTCATAATTATTTCAATATTAAAATTACTTCATTATTATCTAAATTATCGACTAATTAAAATATTTTAAAAAACTTAATCTTTATCTATTTATTACCTAATCATTGAGCGAATAAAGTTACTATTGAAAATAGCAACTTTGCCTATAGTTGTAAACTCCCTTATTTTATGATAATTTTAAAATAATCATTTAAAAAACAATATTATACTGAAAAAGCCACTAAAGTTTTCCTCCAAATAGTCCACATGGCTTTAGTTTGCCTCCATTTAGGCGACATGGTATGCCAACTAGGAGATGTTTCCTTCAATTTCAGAAAATCCCCAATTTTTCCTCTTTGCATGCAATTTCCAGCGAAATCTAATTTCTTCAGCAATATTTAACCTAAAATTATTAAAAAAAAAAAGAATAGTATCCTTAAATTACAAGACTTCAAAATAAAAAAATTGTAATTAAAATTAGGTCAACATATAGAATTTAAAATACAATTTTACATTTTCACACCCGCCTATTTAACGCACAGTATTTGAAAATATACTTAAAGATTGAAAATTAATTTTTGAGATAGAAGTGTAAGATCATTTTCGCAGCTAAAAGAAAATTCTAAACACTACTGATATTTTTCGGGCGAAATCCAAATATCAAATTGGAACAATATAAAGTAGTTTAAAGATTCCAATTTTGAAAACAGGATGACTAAATTGTGAAGCAATTTCCAATAAACTATGCAAACAAAAGTTGCTGTTTTTAGTGATGAAATTGCAGAACATCCTCAACAATCAGTAGATATGGTATTGACATAAAATAACGTCCTGATACATTGAATGTTAATGTCCTGGTACATTGAATGTTATTGTCCTGGGACATCGAATGTGCAAGCAACATGGAAAAATCATTGCAACCATAATAATCAGCGAAAGAAACAAATAATGACCTTTGACAAGAAGCTTGAAGTGGCAAAGTTGATGAGTTGGTGCGAAAGTTGTAACCATGGATTCAATCCTCTCTTCCACTACTTTCTGAATGAGAAATAGACCCCTCAACTTTCCACAATGCAACTATAAGCCTCCATTTGTACCCCACTTGAGTCGGTATAAGTAGGCTCAAAATATCAAGCCTTTTGTATGCAAAAAGGCTGATTTTCAACCCAGGATATTAGCAAGTTCTTCTATACCATCTGAAATGAAGGCCTGGACTTACAGTGAGTATGGGGGTGTTGAGGTGTTGAAGCTTGAGTCCAATGTTGAAGTGCCTGAATTGAAGGATGATCAGGTCTTGATTAAGGTGGTTGCCGCTGCTCTTAACCCTATTGATTTCAGGAGGAGACTTGGGGTATTGAAGGCCGTTGATTCACCTCTTCCTGTAACTTTTCCATTATCCCTTTTTTTCTTTTTTCTCCCTTAATATATTTCTTCAATATCTTTGTTCCATTTATATGTAGAGATATTATTCCTCAGTATTTGAATTGAATTTGTGTTCCTTTTGGGCTCTGAATTTTTTCCTTGTTACTATTTTTTTTGTAGACCCCGATTCTTTCGTGATGTTTTTATACCAAACCTGCACTTTTTAGCCCTTTTAAGACTTATCGAAATGCTTAAAACTCATATAGACATCTATTCTTCAAAGGACAAACATTTGTTGATTGCAAGTGATACTGATTATTAGACAGGGGGTTTTATTTGTTATCAGAGCAATGACAATTATTTTTCATGATAGCCATTTCCTGTACAGCTTCAGCTGATTTAATTGGTAATTTTACAAGCATATTGCCCGTATTCAGATGCCAGTTGGTGGATCTGACTTAAACTTTTCAGATTGTTCCGGGTCATGATGTTGCTGGTGTGGTGGTTAAAGTTGGGAGTCAAGTGAAGGACCTAAAGGAAGGAGATGAAGTATATGGAGACATCATTGAGAAAGCACTGGACGGGCCAAAACAGTTCGGTACTTTAGCTGAGTACACAGTTGCGGAGGAGAAATTATTGGCTCTGAAGCCCAAGAATCTTGATTTTGTGCAGGCTGCTGCTCTCCCTCTTGCAATTGAGACAGCCTATGAAGGTCTTGAAAAGGCTGGGTTTTCTGAGGGAAAATCTATACTTGTCCTTGGAGGAGCTGGTGGTGTTGGATCCCTGGTGATTCAGGTGAAACTCTCCTAGTACTGAATTAATCTATTAGGACATACAATTATGCAAGTCAAGTCTTTGGTCATGTTATTCGTTAGTTGTTTCTCACACTGTTGAGTTACAGGCATGCCTTCGATTGTATTTTTTGATTTGTCCGTTTTATGCTCCACTATCCATGACAACCAGAAATCATTTGATTACATTGCCTATGATTTATTATAAGGGGAGCGAGTTACTCTGAGTATATCTATCATTAATCTGGGAAAAGACATGTATCCCTGGATGCTCTGTCTTAGCACTACCCAGGACTGAGTCCAGATTAAAATCATTTTGAGATGTTGATCAAGAAAAAAGACCTTAACTATGAAGGAATTAGAACCTAGTTGTATGATGAACGATGATAACACTCTATTTTTTAAGCTTTACAGCATCTTCACTAATTCCTTAATCTTCGTGTTGGCTATTTCATTAAGTTCATGATGACGTAACAATTTTAATCTTCAAGAAATTTATCAATTGCTACAAGGGCTTGGAGGATAGCCTAATAATCATGTTTACCTGATTAATAACCTACAGAATAACATCCGTGTAAAAAGCCTGAAGGAGATGGCAAAATTCTTTTTATGTATGGTACCGAATGCATAGGTCTGTAAATTATCAAGGGCATCATATTTGCTCATATCACAAAAAAACTGTCATTTTATAGTTGTATTGAGCTATAGCCTGTAGCATACGGCTGCTTCAGCTGCACACACAAGATTTATAGTTATAATGAGATGAGAGTTGATGTAATGTCACTAAACAAGAGTTCGGTGATGCAGCTTGCAAAACAGGTGTTTGCTGCTTCAAAGATTGCTGCCACTTCCAGCACTGCAAAGTTGGATTTTGTGAAAAGCTTGGGTGCTGATTTGGCTATTGACTACACCAAGGAGAACTTTGAAGACCTGCCAGAGAAATTTGATGTAGTTTATGATGCAGTTGGTAAGACAATGACCTCATTGCCTTGTTACAACTCTGACTATCATAGCATTAGTTTACCTTATCGTACACATGTATGACTCTTAATGGTGTTAATTATGGATGTGCCTATGTAGGGATAACTACACACCCGTAATACTATTAGCTAACTTTCTATCACCCAAGAATCATTCTGGAAATCTTTTAGTGTGGGCATGTTCTCGATGCTTATCCAGTTCTTTAATTTTCACCATGGTATGACTATATATAATGATGTATATCTTCGTTTGAATTTAACAGGGCAACACGATAGGGCTGTGAAGGCTGTGAAGGAAGGTGGTCGTGTAGTCATCATCATAATTGGTCCTCCTGTCCCACCGCCTGCTTTTAAGTTTGTGCTCACTTCCAGTGGAGAGTTCTTAAAGAAGCTAAATCCTTATCTGGAGAGTGGCAAGGTGAAACCAGTGCTCGATCCTAAGGGAACATTCCCTTTCGACAAGGCTAATGAAGCTTTCTCATATCTGGAAACGAACCGAGCTACAGGAAAGGTGGTCATATATCCAATCCCTTGAAAGTACTCAGCTATGAGAACGGCATTACGGGATTAGAATATTGTCATGGAGAGTGGTTTGACAAATAATCATGGCATATCTTGTAAGTAGTGGTGTTTCAAGTATCGTTTTGGTTATGCTTATATTTGCTAATGTAAATAGAGTTGGGAAAAGTTGAAAAAATGATTGTGGGATAAAGAATAAACATTTGTAGAAATGTACTACTACGTTGGTAGAAACTTATATATGAAATTATCTTCAGAATTTCTAAGTTTTGAAGATTTTACCAAAAAGAGAGCACCCAAAAAACCAAATTTCATAAACTGTTCTTTAACAACATGATCATAGTATCTATACAGACCCCAACATAAGCCAAGAAAACTTAATTTTTTGCCACAAACATATTTCTCTTTACATGATTGATTCAATCTATGACATTACGGCAACCTTAACCAGAACTCATATTGATATAGAAGGGGATGGCTTAGAGTCCAAGTCCCAAAGCTCGAAAGAGCCCTTAACAAAATCATAGTGTGCTCCCTTCAACAAAAGGGTTTGCTTCACCACAGCTTCCCTCACAAATGGATAGCTTAACGAGTTTCCGAGTGATATAGTCACTGCTTCCAGTTTGACAAAAGTAGTATTTGAACATCGAAATGAGTGATATATTTATTTTACAACTTGTATTATTAATTGAAATTATTATTGCAGAATGGACATTTCTAATGTTTACGATCTCGCGTGATGACAGTTCTATGTAGACAGACATATCACCGATCCGAATATGTGTTTTTGGGTACTGTAAATGGCATGCTATCCATTAGACATGAAATTAGATTATTTTGGAGACTCAACGACGGTGATGATGATGCTGATCTCAGGCTACATTACCGTATGGTTTATATGTTATTTGTCATGGGATTCTATGGCGTTTATAGATGTGGGTATTTTGATATTGATGTCACTTGATTACTGCACTTGTTGAGAGATGGCATCTCGAGACTCACACATTTCATTTTCGAGTTAGTGAGATGACTGTTACATTGTAGGATGTAGCAGTTATTTGGGGCTTACCAATAAAGGGAGAGCCCATTATCGGCATGGATATTAAGAGGTTGAGGCTAGAGTGGCAACAGTATTGCCTCTATTATCTAGGATTCACACTCGATGAAAAGCATTTGTATGGTTCTCTAATATACTGATTGCCATAAGCGATTACCTGATAGCCCATCCGATGACTGATAACATCCCAGATCTTGATGTCGAGAGATATGCTCGAGGATGTGCATTGATTCTGTTAGGCAGCGTTATGTGCCCGGATACCTCATGCAACAAGATATCATTATTGTATTTACATTACATGGAGTGTATTGCGTATTGTGATAGATTTAACTGGGATAGTGCAGTCCTCAATTTTTTATTCCGTGAGTTGTGCAGTGCGAGCGGTAGAGAGAGGAAAGATGCTAGTGGGGCCATGCATCTTCTAAAGGTAAATTTAATTTCAGTATCTCATATGTATTTATACTTTTATCATGTCATAAATTAGAGTAATTATATTGTGTTTATTTTCTAATTGAATTGCAGATTTGAGCATGATTGCGTATTACTACTCTGGTACCCAAGCAGTTACGCAACCAGATTAATATGGGATCAGTTATAGGCGATGACGAGCATAAATTTTTTCATATTCCTCCATATGGTATCTGATATCGCTTGTACTAATTAATATTAAATTATAAATAATATGTATATTTTTTAAATCAACTAGTTCATATATATTCTCATATGTTATATTGACGTGATTTGTACTATACAGGTGGATACAATGCCATTGCTACACACACACACACACACACACACACACACTATGAGTCAGTCTATTAGGGTCATTAGGAACATTTTTGACAGAATGTCTGATAAGCAGGTAGACGAGCTCATTATTGATTATTTTAATTACATAGCTACATTGTAGATACTAATTTAAGGTCGTATGTTTTTGATAGTTTATTTGACAGCTATATAACCTTAATTGGCATGAGATCCAGACTCTTGGAGATAGACATATTACAGATGCGTGGAGATCATCATGTCCATTGATTCATTATACCATTGTAGAGCTCTATCATCCTGAACGAGTCATGCGACAGTTCGGCATAAGACAATATATTTCTCTAGATATTCCTGGGCATCATGTGATATTACACGACGTAGATTGCAGGGGGCACACTGCTCAAAATTGAGCTCTTTATCACTAGCATTATGTGGCTCAGTGGACAGATAGATATAAGGTCGTTGTATCCACCCTTTATAGTACCGAAGCTAACAATATTGAAGATGAATATTTATCTTGATATAATAGCAATATTACATGGCAATTGATATCTCCCACGCACATGCTTATGCATCAGGGGTATTAGGCTTTCGATACAACTATGTTGGCTGCTTTGGTACATATATCTTCTCCGACATATATTTTTATTGTATAATTATATAAATATTTGATAATTAATAATACACATGTTTACTTGTGTTTCAGGGATGAGCAATTGAGAGAATCAAAGTCAGTGTCGATGAAGATGATGATGTTGGGAAACTTTTTTGGAGGTCCATTGATAAGATTTATACTGAGGTCAGACCTTTTTTTCAGCGTCATTAACATTTGTTTTATGCGCCTCGTCAATAATCAATACCATCTCCAAAAGATCTGGTGCTTACAGGCGTACGAGGACGAGAAAACGTAGTAGCGCAACAGAGGCAGATGTAGCAGGTCCATCTACTTACGGGGTACACGTGCAGGTACTAGTTATACTTCTACGTCTTACGACATTCCTCATTCATATATATCTACTACAGCAGATATGACAAGTCCATCTAATTTTACACTTCCTATGTTTCAAGTCCATCTACTTACGGGGTACACGTGCAGGTACTAGTTATACTTCTACGTCTTACGATATCCCTCATTCATATATATCTACTACAGCAGATATGACAAGTCCATCTAATTTTACACTTCCTATGTTTCATGGTATGGATAGCGCTGTTGATTACTACATGCTTCATTAGATATAACTAGATGAGTCGTTCACTCCTTATTGAAGTATGCTACTATACACGCAGTCATTCTCAATATCGTTTTGTTCTAATCTTGACATGGGCTACCCATTTAGACAGTATCAACCAGGTTACAGTACTCATCGTCCTGAATTTAATATTTCGCCTGTACCATATCCACCTACATACAATGGGTATCATGATCGTGAAAAGTCGAGTTTCACAACATTATCAGGTCGTTCGTCTTTTAATTTGAATTATATTACAAATAATGACGATGATAGACAACAACAAATACATAAAATTTCTACTGTTAAAGGTGGCCATATTGTGATACCGAGAGATATTTTTTAAGATTTTTCTTTTGTTAAACATTAAAAATTTTTGTGTTGTATATATTTATTTAGTTCAAAATAATTTATATCCATTCAAAATAATTTTGTGTTGTATATGTTCATACAAATACACATATATATATATATTTATATAAAAATATATATCAAAATTAATCCTAATTATATTTATTTTTAATCATTGTATAATTTGATTCTTATTCATTATTCTTAATTATTGCAAAGTTAATTATTTAATTATTGCATATCATGAATCCTAATTATTGCAATTAATGCATATCACGAATTGTAAATTATTTTCTTAATTTAAAATTATCTAATCATTTTTCATAATTATTTCAATATTAAAATTACTTCATTATTATCTAAATTATCGACTAATTAAAATATTTTAAAAAACTTAATCTTTATCTATTTATTACCTAATCATTGAGCGAATAAAGTTACTATTGAAAATAGCAACTTTGCCTATAGTTGTAAACTCCCTTATTTTATGATAATTTTAAAATAATCATTTAAAAAACAATATTATACTGAAAAAGCCACTAAAGTTTTCCTCCAAATAGTCCACATGGCTTTAGTTTGCCTCCATTTAGGCGACATGGTATGCCAACTAGGAGATGTTTCCTTCAATTTCAGAAAATCCCCAATTTTTCCTCTTTGCATGCAATTTCCAGCGAAATCTAATTTCTTCAGCAATATTTAACCTAAAATTATTAAAAAAAAAAAGAATAGTATCCTTAAATTACAAGACTTCAAAATAAAAAAATTGTAATTAAAATTAGGTCAACATATAGAATTTAAAATACAATTTTACATTTTCACACCCGCCTATTTAACGCACAGTATTTGAAAATATACTTAAAGATTGAAAATTAATTTTTGAGATAGAAGTGTAAGATCATTTTCGCAGCTAAAAGAAAATTCTAAACACTACTGATATTTTTCGGGCGAAATCCAAATATCAAATTGGAACAATATAAAGTAGTTTAAAGATTCCAATTTTGAAAACAGGATGACTAAATTGTGAAGCAATTTCCAATAAACTATGCAAACAAAAGTTGCTGTTTTTAGTGATGAAATTGCAGAACATCCTCAACAATCAGTAGATATGGTATTGACATAAAATAACGTCCTGATACATTGAATGTTAATGTCCTGGTACATTGAATGTTATTGTCCTGGGACATCGAATGTGCAAGCAACATGGAAAAATCATTGCAACCATAATAATCAGCGAAAGAAACAAATAATGACCTTTGACAAGAAGCTTGAAGTGGCAAAGTTGATGAGTTGGTGCGAAAGTTGTAACCATGGATTCAATCCTCTCTTCCACTACTTTCAGACTGAGAAATAGACCCCTCAACTATCCACAATGCAACTATAAGCCTCCATTTGTACCCCACTTGAGTCGGTATAAGTAGGCTCAAAATATCAAGCCTTTGTGCAAAAAGGATGATTTTCAACCCAGGATATTAGCAACTTCTTCTTCTATACCATCTGAAATGAAGGCCTGGACTTACAGTGAGTATGGGGGTGTTGAGGTGTTGAAGCTTGAGTCCAATGTTGAAGTGCCTGAATTGAAGGATGATCAGGTCTTGATTAAAGTGGTTGCCGCTGCTCTTAACCCTATTGATTTCAAGAGGAGACTTGGGGTATTGAAGGCCGTTGATTCACCTCTTCCTGTAACTTTCCATTATCCCTTTTTTCTTTTCTCCCTTAATATATTCCTTCAGTATCTTTGTTCCATTTATATGTAGAGATATTATTCCTCAGTATTTGAATTGAATTTGTGTTCCTTTTGGGCTCTGAATTTTTTCCTTGTTACTATTTTTTTTGTAGACCCCGATTTGTTTCGTGATGTTTTTATACCAAACCTGCACTTTTTAGCCCTTTTAAGACTTATCGAAATGCTTAAGAAGTCATATAGACATCTATTCTTCAAAGGACAAACATTTGTTGATTGCAAGTGATACTGATTATTAGACAGGGGGTTTTATTTGTTATCAGAGCAATGACAATTATTTTTCATGATAGCCATTTCCTATACAGCTTCAGCTGATTTATTTGGTAATTTTACAAGCATATTGCCCTATTCAGATGCCAGTTGGTGGATCTGACATAAACTTTTCAGATTGTTCCGGGTTATGATGTTGCTGGTGTGGTGGTTAAAGTTGGGAGTCAAGTGAAGGACCTAAAGGAAGGAGATGAAGTATATGGAGACATCATTGAGAAAGCACTGGACGGGCCAAAACAGTTCGGTACTTTAGCTGAGTACACAGTTGCGGAGGAGAAATTATTGGCTCTGAAGCCCAAGAATCTTGATTTTGTGCAGGCTGCTGCTCTCCCTCTTGCAATTGAGACAGCCTATGAAGGTCTTGAAAAGGCTGGGTTTTCTGAGGGAAAATCTATACTTGTCCTTGGAGGAGCTGGTGGTGTTGGATCCCTGGTGATTCAGGTGAAACTCTCCTAGTACTGAATTAATCTATTAGGACATACAATTATGCAAGTCAAGTCTTTGGTCATGTTATTCGTTAGTTGTTTCTCACACTGTTGAGTTACATGCAGGCCTTCGATTTTATTTTTTGATTGTCTGTTTTATACTCCACCATCCACAACAACCAGAAATCATTTGATTACATTGCCTATGATTTATTACAAGGGGAGCGAGTTACTCTGAGTACATCTATCATTAATCTTGGAAAAGACTTGTATCCCTGGATGCTCTGTCTTAGCACTACCCAGGACTAAGTCCAGATTAAAATCATTTTGAGATGTTGATCAGGAAAAAAGACCTTAACTATGAAGGAATTAGAACCTAGTTGTATGATGAATGATGATAACACTCTATTTTTTAAGCTTTACAGCATCTTCACTAATCCTTAATCTTCGTGTTGGCTATTTCATTAAGTTCATGATGACTTTAACAATTTTAATCTTCAAGAAATTTATCAATTGCTACAAGATTTTATTAATGAGATGAGAGTTGATGTAATGTCACTAAACAAGAGCTCGGTGATGCAGCTTGCAAAACAGGTGTTTGGTGCTTCTAAGATTGCTGCTACTTCCAGCACTGCAAAGTTGGATTTTCTGAAAAGCTTGGGTGCTGATTTGGCTATTGACTACACAAAGGAGAACTTTGAAGACCTGCCAGAGAAATTTGATGTAGTTTATGATGCTGTTGGTAAGACTATGACCTCATTGTCTTGTTACAACTCTGGCTATCATAGCATTAGTTTACCTCATCCTACACATGCATGTGTGACTCTCAATGGTGTTAATTATGGATGTACCTAGCTAGGGATCACTACACACCCGTAATACTATTAGCTAACTTTCTATCACCCAAGAATCATTATGGAAATCTATTAGTGTGGGCATGTCCTCGATGCTTATCCAGATCTTTAATTTTCACCATGGTATGACTATATATAATGACGTATATCTTTGTTTGAATGTTAACAGGGCAACACGATAGGGCTGTGAAGGCTGTGAAGGAAGGTGGTCGTGTAGTCATCATAATTGGTCCTCCTGTCCCACCGCCTGCTTTTAAGTTTGTGCTCACTTCTAGTGGAGAGTTCTTAAAGAAGCTAAATCCTTATCTGGAGAGTGGCAAGGTGAAACCAGTGCTCGACCCGAAGGGACCATTCCCTTTCGACAGGGTTAATGAAGCTTTCTCATATCTGGAAACGAACCGAGCAACTGGAAAGGTGGTCATATATCCAATTCCTTAAAATTACTAAGCTTATTTTGGCTATGAGAATGACACTTATGGGATTAGAATATTGTCATGGAGAGTGGCTCGACAAATAATCATGGCATATCTTGTAAATAGTGGTGTTTCAAGTATCGTTTTGTTTATGCGTCTATTTGCTAATGTAAATAGAGTAAGGAAAAGTTGAAAAAGTGATTGTGGGATAAAGAATAAACATTTGTAGAAATGTACTACTATCGTTGGTAGAAACTTATATATGAAATTATCTTCAGAATTTATAAGTTTTGAAGATTTTACCAAAAAAATGAACACCCATAAAACCAAATTTCATAAACTGTTATTTAACAACATGATCATAGTATCTTTACAGACCCCAACATAAGCCAAGAAAACTCAATTTTCTGCCACAAGCATATTTCTCTTTACATCATTGATTCAATCTATAACGTTGTGACAACCTTAACCAGAACTCATATTGATATAGAAGGGGATGGCTTAGAGTCCAAGTCCCAAATCTCGAAAGAGCCCTTTACAAAATCATCAAAGGGTTTTCTTCACCACAGCTTCCCTCACAAATGGATAGCTTAACAAGTTCCCAAGTGATATATTCACAGCTTCCTGTTTGACACGAGTAGTATTTGAACATCTTGAGATTGATCCAAATATATTTAAGGAATGAATACTAGGTTTTTGAGATCAGAACTGTAAGAATTATTTCACAAATATTAAGAAAAGTATTATGAGTTTGCTTAGGTTAAATTAGTTTACCTTCTCGAGCTGGGTGCACTGCTCGTTGAAATCTAAGTTGCTGCATTCCGTTCGCACCTTGGCCTTAGCAGCCTTACAAATTTTGACCCAATCTTCTTTAAAATCACTGATTATTTGGAGAAGAAAGAAATTGTGAATATTTTTATAAAAAAAAAAGTAAGACAAAAATAAATATGTGGAATATATGAAATGCGAATCCTACAAGTGTTTGTTCCTATTGTAAAATAATAATTGCACTTATTAGAAATGATAAAAATAATGACAAATAGAATGATGCCAAAGAAACTTTAAATCTTGCACCAATAATAACTACTAAAGTAATGCTCATTGTATTTGCTCCAAGGGACATTTAAACTTGAAGTGCATTTACATAATTTATAAATCTTATTTTAGTACGAAAAAAATTAGAATATTAACCAGAGGTAGCATGCAAATTTACATTTAATGGGACCTTTCTTCCATTCTTTATTAGATATTAATAAAATTATATATGAACAGCAAGTTTAATTGGATCATTTTTCACTTCATTGCTCACTTAATATTTTTGAATTTAATTATAATTTAAAAATCAAAATTTACAAAAAAAATCATAATAATTTCAATAATTATAAAATTTACACCATAATTATGGCCTTGAAATTTTCCATCAGCCCATCATAATTATAATAATTGTGAAAAAAAGGGGCTGCGGAGGAAAATATACAAACCTTTGACTGGTGCCATCATCAGGAATGGACATGAGGCCCTTTATGCCTCCACAACAGCTGTGACCAATAACCAATATACTCTCCACCTATCATTACTATAATATATCAACCAAAAGGAAACTGAGGAGGAAAAATAGCAAAATAATAATTAATTACTGATCAATTAAATAAACATTTCAGTTCCCATCTCACATTTCAATTTTTTTCCCAATAATGTTCATATAAACTATCATAATTTGTTTGACTTCTTATCCTAAAGTAAGAAATATTGACAAAAGTATGCTGCGTGGAATTAGGTGGTCACATGGCTAAGAAGTGGGTATTAAATCGACATAAAGAAGTTTATGGCGTAGGCCTACAAATAAAGAAGTCAAAAAGTCAAAGTTGGGCAGGGAAGGAGGGCCAAAAAAAACTTAAATTGGGAGACAAAATTGATTTTTTATTTAAAATAAATAAATAAAGAGATATTTTTTAATTTTTTAAAAATAATAAATTTTAATTTTTATATTATATTTATATTAAATTTAAAATTTAAAGGAGTCTGGGCGACTACCTTGCCGTCTCCCGCTCCCTAGATTAATATAATCACCTTTATATGTAGTATTGCATATTCAATGACAGCTTCCATTCCCAAATACTTCGTCTGCAATACACACAAAAAAATTAAGGTCAACATAACATAAAGTATTACTGCTTAGCGAAAAAGATTAATGCCCCTAGATTTTGACCCAAAAAAAGATTTAAATAAGTAATTCTACCTGAGATAAAGATTCAAAACTGATTAAAGAATTTTGGAGTTGATGTTACCTGTCAAATGGCGGAACCATGTTTGCAATATTTCTGACCACAAAGGCCTCCCCTGGTTGGAAATTCAGGACATGGGAAGGGCATACTCGGGAATAGGAGCATGCAAAAACCAAGAACTGCACGTAATTGAATTAATTAAGGATCAATAAGTCAAGATCAAATTCTTTGTATGCCAAAAATGTTGTAAAATATTATATAAATACATATATATTAAAATAAAAAATTTAAATAGGGCGGGTTTGGGGTGGAGCGGGTTTGAAAATTAAAAATCAAGACCCACCCCATATTTGTTTATATTTTCTCAAATCCGCCCCAAATAAGACAGATTTGGGACGAGTTCGGTTCGAACTCATTGTCATTTTTAATTAATACATATTAAATTCTAGAATTATTTATATATAATCCTAGAGCTGAATATGTACTGATTGTACACTTTTTATTTATAGGAACTAGGAAGGATCCTGCTTTGTATGCGAAGCTTGCCAAAGGCCAAACCTCAAAGGTAGGAAACATATGGTCTGTTAGTTTTTTTGGGTTGAGAAAAATATTTTTAAAAAAAAATTAATGGTATTATTTTTTTAAAAATATTTTTTTAATATTTTTAAAATTATAAAACGGATCCAATGGATTTGAGTTTTCAACAATCTTGGAAGGACGGATTTTGATTTTTAACAAAATCGCCCCGTTGACATTGTTAGTACTGACCACATACTTTTTATTATATATATATAGTTTTAGAATTATGACAATGTCGAAATTTAGAGTGGATTGTGCTTACCACACTATAATTGAACAATTTTTCATAATTTTTAAACCATACAATAATTTCAAATAACAATATATTCTGTAATTATTTTTTCTTTTTTTGGTGGGATGGAAGAGGAATTCGGCATATGCCACTAAGAATTAGTAAACACCTTTGCCTACATGAATGGTTCATTAATTGTAGTGTGACTACATATAGTTTCTCCATCAATGGTCATGGTTCATTCACATTGTAGCGTGACTGGAGAAACTTAGTTTCTCCATCAATTGTCATAATTTCAATTATATCCACAAATACAAAAAAAAATGTCTCATCAAAAATCAACTTCAATATATCAGGCCCGTCTGAATTTGTTATTTTTCTATATAGACTGTATTTATTTAAAAATAAAAATATATTTATTTTATATTTTTTTACATAAAAAGACAAAAGATATTAATTTATTTGAAAATAAATTTAATATGGGTATAAAAATGCATGTAAAATAGCAGGTTTAATATAAATTTTGAGTGTGAAAATAAATAATATTTTTAATAAATACATGATTAATATTTGACTTGTTTAATTTTATAAATTGTTTTAATTTTGTACATCATAATGAATGATATGTTTATTTCACAACTTGTATTATTAATTAGAATTATTATTGAAAGATGAACATTCCTAATATTTATGGTCCCATGTGACGACAGTTCTATGTAGAAAGATGTATCACCGATTTGAAAATGTGTTTTTAGGTACTATAGATAGCATTCTATCCATTAGAAATAGAGTTGGATTATTTTGGAGGTTTGACGACAGTGATGATGATTCTGATCTCAGACTGCATTACGATGTGGTTCATATATTATTTGACATGGGATTTTATGGCGTTTATAGGTGTGGGTATTTTGATATTAATTGTCACTTGATTGTCGCGCTTATTGAGAGATGGCGTCCTGAGACCCACACTTTTTATTTTCGAGTTAGTGAAGTAACTGTTACATTGCAAGATGTAGCAGTCATTTGGGGCCTATTAATAGAGGGAGAGCCCATTACCGGAGTGGATATTAAGAGGTCGAGGCCATAGTGGTAGCAGTATTACCTCCATTATCTAGGATTCACACTTAATGAAAAGCATTTGTATGGTTCTCAATTATATTGATTGCCATCAGGAATTACCTGATAGCACATCTTATGACTGATGACAACCCAGATTTAGATATCAATAGATGTGCTCAAGGATGTGCATTGATTCTGTTGGACAGTGTTATGTACTCGAATACATCAGGCAACAAGGTATCATTATTGTATTTACATCACATGGAGTGTATTGCAGATTATGGTAGATTTAGTTGGGGTAGTGCAGTCCTCAATTTTTTATACTGTAAGTTGTGTAGTAGTAGCAGTAAAGGGAGGAAAGATGCTAGTGGAGCCATGCATCTTCTATAGGTAAATTTAATTTCAGTACCTTATATGTATTTATACTTTTATTATGTAATAAATTAGAGTAATTATATTGTGTTTAATTTCTAATTGAATTGCAAATTTGGGCATGGTCACATATTACTACTCTGGTACCCAAATAGTTACGCAATCGAATTAATATGGGATCAGTTGTAGGCGATGACGAGTATGAGTTTCATATTCCTCCATATGGTGTCTGGTATCGCTTGTACTAATTAATATTAAATTATAAATAATATATATATTTTTTAAATCAACTAGTTCATATATATTCTCATATGTTATATTGACGTGATTTGTAGGCGAGCTCATTATTGATTATTTTAATTACATAGCCACATTGTAGATACTAATTTAAGGCCGTATATTTTTTGATAGTTTATTTGGCAGCTGTATGACCTTAATTGACATGAGATCCAAACTCTTGAAAATAGACATATTACAGATGCGTGGAAATCATCATGTCTATTGATTCACTATGTTATTGTAGAGCTCTATCATTCTAAGCAAGTCATGCGACAGTTCGACATAAGACAATATATTCATTCAGATATTCCTGGGCAGCATGCAATATTACACGACGTAGATCACAGAGGGCGCACTGCTCAAAATTGAGCTCTTTATCACTAGCATTATGTGGCTTAGTGAACATATAGATATGCGGTCGTTGTATCCGCCCCTTATAGTATTGGAGCTGACAGTATTGGAGATGGATATTTATCTTAGTATGATAGCAATATTACACGGCATTTGATATCTACCACGCACATGCCTATGTATTAGGGGTATCAGTCTTTCGATACAACTATGTTGGCTGCTTTGGTACATATATCTTCTATGACATAATTATATAAATATTTGATAATTAATAATACATTTGTTTACTCGTGTTTCAGGAAGGAGCAATTAAGAGAATAAAAGTCAGTGTCGATGAAGATGATGATGTTGGGGAATCTCTTAGGAAGTCCATTGATAAGATTTATACTAAGGTCAGACCTTTCTTCCAGCGTCATCGATATTCATTTCATGTGCCTCGTCAATAATTAATGCCATCTCTAAAAGACCAGGGTGCTCACAGACGTATGATGACGAGAAGACGTAATAGCGTAATAGAGACAGATATATCAAGTCAATCTACTTACGGAAGTATACCTGCAGTTGCTAGTCAAGCTTCTACGTTCTACGACATCCCTTCAAATATGTCTACTACAACAGATATGTCAGATCCATCTAATTCTACACTTCCTATGTTTAATTGTATGGACAATGTTGTTGATTAATTACTACATGCCTCATGAGGTATAGCTAGATGAGTAGTTCACTCCTTATTAGAGTATGCCGCCATACACGCAATCATTCTCAGCACTGTTTGGTTCTGATCTTGACTTGGGGTACCCATGTAGACAGCAATAGCCATACAGTTAGACCTGACCACTATTCAAGAACTGTCGGTTTCACAGTTCGAAAAAATTCTGACTCTTAACCATAATCAGTAAAGACGGTTATGATTATGGTTTTGGAACCGGCAGGCCGGTTCCGGTTCTTGGTCCGAGTCCGACCCTTGATTTTTTTTAATTTTGTCTTATATTTTGAAAAATTATAACTTTGTAACTAACCATTAATTTTACAAAATTACAACTTTTATATAACAAAAATAAGGGTTGAAATCTTAAACTTAAATTTAAATGAAAATTTTTGAACTTAAATTTAAAAAAAAATCGTTAATTTTTGAACTTAATGAATAAACTTTAACTTAAATTTGAAAAAAAATTGTTATCTAAAATTTAAAGTATCAAATATTCTAATTATAATAAATATAAAAAATAAAGAAAAAAATGCTCAACTTGAAATTTCAATAAAAAAATTTCTACTTAAATTTTAAAAAAATATTAGTTAAAATTTAAATTATATAATTGAAACTATTTTTAAAATAAAAATGGGTTTGAACTTAAATTTAAGTTGCCTACGCATCCTTTTAGAATATAAATGAATCAAAACACACGTAGTTCTCTTATCTTTTACACTTCCTACTTTAGGGGGTGGCGTAGCTCAATCACTTCCATCCGTCGTTGTTCCGTTCGTGTCATCCTCTTGATCTTCCTCCGAATCCGATTGACCTTGTATTCGTACAGAGGCCTTGATCCAACCATCAAAACATGCTTGAGCTTCTAAATTCTTGAAAGATAAGGTTGAGCGTTTTTCACTCAATATATTGCCACCCGTACTAAAAATTTGTTCTAGTGCAACGGTTGAGACAGGTGAAACAAGTATCTCTTTTGCCATCACGGATAAAATTGGGTAAGTTTGCTTATTTTGCGACCACCATCGTAACTCTCCATCATAATATGTCTTATTAAATTTAAATGAAATATTAAAATAATTTTTAAGTTCCTGGCTGGAACTTGAGGATCCTCTAAAGCATTTATTACATTCTTTAAGTAAAAGTTGTGCAGCGTAAGCTTAGAACTACTACTACTACTAGTACATTATATATCAAATTGAGTTGTTTGTGAGTCATATTTTGAACTATATTTATTATAAAATTCATTTAAAAGTGTTATAACTTTAAATATTATATTACCTATAATATCATTTTCATAGCATCTTAAAGCTTTATAATAAATTATTAACATATCTTACAAATCATATAATTTAAGTCTAGGGTCAAAAACAACGGCGACTAAATTAATTTTTAAAATTTCTAAAAAATATTTTTTTCCATTTACACTGCATTGATAAAGCACAATTTATTAAATTTTAGTTTTCGAAGTTAATGTTATCATGTAAAATCGATACAACATTACAATAATTTAATAATACTAAATGAGAAGTTGGAGAATAAATACTAGATAATTGTAAAGTAGCATCATTAAATATTTTTAAAATATTATAAATTTTTTCACATATTGTCCAATGGTGTGGATATAAATGCAAATGAGTAGTAGCAGTTTGTAAAAAAAACTGACATAATAAATCTTCATAATTAAAAGATTCTTCTAATAATCTATATGTTGAATTCTAATGGGTTGGAATATCCCGTGGAAATTTTTTAAGCCTCATACCATTGTTTATTAATGCGTGGATGTATCCATAAATAAGAAAATACTTGCCTAATAGGTTTAAATTGATTTTCTAGAGCCTTTAAACTATATTGTACACATAAATTTAAAATATGATATATACATGTAATATGAAAAAATTTACCATCAATTGATGGTTGACATGCAACTTTAAGATCATTAATACTAGCATTATTAGCTGCAGTATTGTCAAATGATATTGAATTTTTTTTATTAATTAAATTATATTATTTTAATATTAAAAATATAATTTGAGAAATATTTGAACATGTGTGTGGACCATCAAAAACTCTATATGCAAGTAATATTTTTTGAACTGTCTAAGAATTATCAATCCAATAACATATAATACCTATATATGAATGTGTTTGTCAATGGTCACTCCAAATATCACTACATAAAGAAATTTTATTATTTACATTATTTAATATTTTTTTAACTCTTTTTTAGTTTTATTATATAATTTTTTTACATAGCGTGTTATTGTGGTTCGTGGAACACCTTTAGCCGTCGGATTATATGTTGTTTGCATTAATTCATTAAAAAAGAATTTATTTATAAAACTAAAACTAAGATGTTCAACAGAAATAAATCTAACTAAATTTTCTCTACATCTAACATCATTATATTTAAATAAAAAAATATTGTTACCTCCACCGGCGCCGATAGATGCGAACGACTGTATTTAAGTTTGGGTACGGTCAATACCAAATTCCACTAGATGTTTTTTCTCCATATATTTTTTTAAGAATTCATAACCGCCTCCTGATTGAAATTTGTAAGATTACGAACAATACTTACATTTTGCTCGCATCTCCCCATTTGGAAGTATCACTTTATCAAAATATTTGATAAAAATTGAAGATTTGAGAAATGGAGTACATCGAATATGAGTATCACTCATTATTTCTTGAATAATAAACAAGTGAATTTGCTCTTCATTATTTAACTTAACTTCATAATTGATGTTGAACCTTGGTTGCTCATCGGTAGCAGACATCTTTTCTTACCTCTGTTGCTTAAACTGGTCATTTATTGATAAATGATGAAAATTTAGTATATAGAATTGAATAATGAATAATAGAAGATGAAGGAAATAAAATATAAAAAATGATTAAATGAAACAATTTAGAGAATGAATAATTGAGTGTTGAAAATTAGAGAATTTAAATTTGAGAATTGAAGTGTGAAAAAAATAATGAAGAGTGAATGAATATTTATAGGGAAAATATAAAATAAATAAAATAAAAGAAATATTTTTTTACTGTTGACAACGGCTAAAACAGTCATTGCCAATGGTTGTTAATGTATATAATTAGTCATTAATATGCAATTATATTATAAAATTAGAGATCAAACTTCAAAATATTATTATTCATTAATATGTAGTTATATTATAAAATTAGAGATTAACGTATATAATTAAATTAGTTAAATAGTGTACAGAGTAATTAGGTGGTCAAAGTTAGTGTTTAGGAGACATAATTATTATGATTAGAATTCTTTTGTTTTTTTATTTGAACTTTTAATTTTTCAATTCACCCACTTTTATGTTATAAGTAATGATATTTGTTTAAAAAAGGGAATGCAAGGGAAAGCAACAATCGAAACTCGTGTAGGCTGCAGCATCAAGGAATGTTTTTTTTTTTTCTTTTCGTCTGGAACCGCCGTGTCGGCCCCATGGTTCGCGAGTTTGAAGTACAAGGAATCGTAACTGGCCCGTAAACCTACGGGCCGGTTACGGGTCTGACTAGTAGACCCGTGGTCAACGGTGTGCCGGTTATCGATCGTTTTCGGTTCGAACCTAACCCGTGGTCAGGTCTACATACAGTACTCATCGTCCATAATTTATTGTTTCGCATGTAGCATATTCACCTACATACAATTTGTATCATGATCATGGAAAATTGAACTCCACAACATTATCAGCTCGTCCGTCTTTTAATTTGAATTATATTACAAATGACGACGATGACAGACAATAATAAACACATGAAATTTCTGTTTGTAAAGGTGGATACAGAAGCATCAGCCTCGTTTTGGCGCTCGAAGACATTTTTTAGGATTTGTTTTTGTTAAACATTAAATTTTTTTGTGTTGTATATGTTCATACATATACATATATATATATATAAATTTATATCAAAATTAATCATAATTATATTTATTTTTAATCATTGTATAATTGATTCTTATTCATTATACTTAATCATTGTAAATTTAATTATTTAATTATTATCCTAATTATTGCAAATTATTTTCTTAATTTAAAATTATCTAATCATTTTTCATAATTATTTTAGAATTAAAATTATCTCATCATTATCTAAATTATCAACTAATTAAAATATTTAAAAAAACTTAATCATCGTCTAATTATTACCTAATTATTGAGCTAAAAAAGTTGCTATATATATTGGCGAATAAATTTGCTACTGGAAATAACAACTTTGCCTAAAAGTTGTAAACTCCCCTTACTTTATGATAATTTTGAAATAATTATTTAAAAAAGCAATATTATGTTGAAAAACCCACTTATGTTTTCCTCCAAATAGTCCACATGGCTTTAGTTTGCCTCCATTTAGGCGACATGGTATGCCAACTAGGCGATGTTTCCTTCAATTTCAGAAAATCCCCAATTTTTCCTCTTTGCATGCAATTTCCAGCGAAATCTAATTTCTTCAGCAATATTTATCCTAAAATTATTAAAAAAAAAAGATAGTATCCTTAAATTATCAGACTCCAAAATAAAAAACAGTAATTAAAATTAGGTCAACATATAGAATTAAAAATACAATTTTGTCTTTTCACAGCCACCTATTTAACGCACAGTATTTGAAAATATACTTAAGGATTGAAAATTAGTTTTTGAGATAGAAGTGTAAGATCATTTTCACACCTAAAAGAAAATTCTAAACACCATTGATATTTTTTGGGGCCAAAATCCAAATATCCAATTTGAACAATATAAAGTAGTTTAAAGATTATGGGGTATGTCTCCCATCTTTGTGTGGGATGAATGGTGTGGTTTAGGGTTCATATCCCTATGGGCACGTGTGTATGATTTAAGAAAAAAAAAAACAGGTTAACTAAATTGTAAAGCAATTTCCAATAGCCTATGCAAACAAAAGTTGTTGGGAATGTTTCTACTGATATACCAGTTGCTGTTTTTAATGATTAAATTGCAGAACATCCCAACAATCAGTAGATATGGTATTGGCATAAAATAACGTCCTGATACATCGAATTATAATCAACGAAACACACAAATATTGACCTTTGACAAGAAGCTTGAAGTGGCAAAGTTGATGAGTAGGTGCGAAAGTTGTAACCATGGATTCAATCCTCTCTTCCACTTATTTTCTGACTGAGAAAGAGACCCCTCAACTATCCACAATGCAACTATAAGCCTCCATTTGTAACCTCTGGAGTCGATATAAGTAGGCACAAAATATCAAGCCTTTGTGTGCAAAAAGGCTGATTTTCACCCAGGATTCAGCAACTTCTTCTTCTATACCATCTGAAATGAAGGCCTGGACGTACAGTGAGTATGGGGGTGTTGAGGTGTTGAAGCTTGAGTCCAATGTTGAAGTGCCTGAATTGAAGGATGATCAGGTCTTGATTAAGGTGGTTGCCGCTGCTCTTAACCCTATTGATTTCAAGAGGAGACTTGGGTTGTTCAAGGCCATTGATTCATCTCTTCCTGTAACTTTCCATTATCCTTGTCTCTCTCTCTTTTAATATATTTCTTCAATATCTTTGTTCCTTTTGGGCTCTGGATTTTTCCCTGTTACTATTTTCTTTGTAGAGCCCGACTTGTTTTCTGATGTTTTTATATCGAACCGGCACTTTTTAGCCTTTAAGACTCGTTGAAATGCTTAAGAATTTGTTGATTGCAAGTGAAACTGATTATTAGACTGGGGATTTTATTTGTTATCAGAGCAATGACAATTATTTACATGATAGCCATTTCCTATACAGCTTCAGCTGATTTAATTGATAATTTTACAAGCATATTGCCCTTAAACTTTTCAGGTTGTTCCGGGGTATGATGTTGCTGGTGTGGTGGTTAAAGTTGGGAGTCAAGTGAAGGACCTAAAGGAAGGAGATGAAGTATATGGAGACATCATTGAGAAAGCACAGTCCGGTACTTTAGCTGAGTACACAGTTGCTAAGGAGAAATTATTGGCTCTGAAGCCCAAGAATCTTGATTTTGTGCAGGCTGCTGCTCTCCCTCTTGCAATTGAGACAGCCTATGAAGGTCTTGAAAAGGCTGGGTTTTCTGAGGGAAAATCTATACTTGTCCTTGGAGGAGCTGGCGGTGTTGGATCCCTGGTGATTCAGGTGAAACTCTCCTAGTACTGAATTAATCTATTAGGGCATACAATTATGCAAGTCAAGTCTTTGGTCATGCTATTCGTTAGTTGTTTCTCACACTGTTTGAGTTACATGCATGCCTTCGATTACATTTTTTGATTGTCTGTTTTATACTCCACTATCCACAACAACCAGAAATCATTTGATTACATTGCCTATGATTTTTTATAAGAGGAGAGAGTTACTCTGATGATATATATCATTAATCAGGGAAAAGACTTGTATCCCTGGATGCTCTATCTTAGCACTACCCAGTACTGAGTCCAGATAAAATCATTTTGAGAGTTGATGTAATGTCACTAAACAAGAGCTCGGTGATGCAGCTTGCAAAACAGGTGTTTGGTGCTTCTAAGATTGCTGCTACTTCCAGCACTGCAAAGTTGGATTTTCTGAAAAGCTTGGGTGCTGATTTGGCTATTGACTACACAAAGGAGAACTTTGAAGACCTGCCAGAGAAATTTGATGTAGTTTATGATGCTGTTGGTAAGACTATGACCTCATTGTCTTGTTACAACTCTGGCTATCATAGCATTAGTTTACCTCTCCTACACATGCATGTATGACTCTCAATGGTGTTAATTATGGATGTACCTAGCTAGGGATCACTACACACCCGTAATACTATTAGCTAACTTTCTATCACCCAAGAATCATTATGGAAATCTTTTAGTGTGGGCATGTCCTCGATGCTTATCCAGATCTTTAATTTTCACCATGGTATGACTATATATGATGACGTATATCTTTGTTTGAATGTTAACAGGGCAACACGATAGGGCTGTGAAGGCTGTGAAGGAAGGTGGTCGTGTAGTCGTCATAAATGGTCCTCCTGTCCCACCGCCTGCTTTTAAGTTTGTGCTCACTTCCAATGGAGAGTTCTTAAAGAAGCTAAATCCATATCTGGAGAGTGGCAAGGTGAAGCCAGTGCTCGACCCGAAGGGACCATTCCCTTTCGACAAGGCTAATGAAGCTTTCTCATATCTGGAAACGAACCGAGCAACTGGAAAGGTGGTCATATATCCAATTCCTTAAAATTACTAAGTTTCTTTTGGCTATGAGAACGACACTATGGGATTAGAATATTGTCATGGAGAGTGGTTCGACAAATAATCATGGCATAATGTAAGAGTAAGGAGAAGTTGAAAAAGTGATTGTTGGATAAATAATAAACATTTATACAAATGTACTACTACGTTGGTAGAAACTTATATATGAAATTATCTTCCGAATTTCTTAGTTTGGAAGATTTTACCAAAAAGAGAATACCAAAAAACCAAATTTCATAAACTTTTATTTAACAACATGATCATAGTATCTTTACAGACCCCAACATAAGCCAAGGAAACTTAATTTTTTGCCACAAATATTTTTCTCTTTACATCATTGATTCAATCTATAACGTTACGACAACTTAACCAGAACTCATATCGAAATAGAAGGGGATGGCTTAGAGTCCAAGTCCCAAAGCTCGAAAGAGCCCTTAACAAAATCATAGTGTGCTCCCTTCAACAAAAGGGTTTTCTTCACCACAGCTTCCCTCACAAATGGATAGCTTAACAAGTTCCCAAGTGATGTATTCACAGCTTCCTGTTTGACACAAGAAGTATTTGAACATCTTGAGATTGATCCAGATATATTTAAGGAATGAAAACTAGGTTTTTGAGATCAAAACTCTAAGATAATTTTCACACATATAAGAAAAGTTATGGTTTTGCTTTGGTTAAATTAATTTACCTTCTCGAGCTGGGTGCACTGCTCGTTGAAATCTAAGTTGCTGCATTCCGTTCGCACTTTGGCCTTAGCAGCCTTGCAAATTTTGACCCAATCTTCTATAAATTCACTGATAATTTGGAGAAGAAAGAAATTGTGAACATTTTGATAAAAAAAAGTAAGACAAAAATAAATATGTGGAATATATGAAATGTGAATCCTGTAACTGTTTGTTCCTATTGTAAAAAAATAATAAAAATAATGACAATAGAATGGTGCCAATTAAAGTTAATATCTTACGCCAGTAATGCATCTAATAAAAATATTTTCATGTCACATATGACTACTAAAGTAATGCTCATTTTATTTGCTCCAAAAGACAATTTTTATTTTTTAAAACTTGAAATGCGTTAATATAATTTATAAATCTTATGTTAGTATAGTGGAATTTAAAATATTAACTAGAGGTAGCATGCAATTTCACATTAATAAAAGTTGATGAGAACTTTCTTCCAGTCTTCATTATATATTAATAGAATTATATTTGAACAGTTTAATTTGATCATTATTCCACTCTGTTGCTCCTTATGATTTTTGAATTTAATTAAAATTAAGAAAAAAAAATTTACAAAAAAAATTCACAATAAATTCTATAATTATAAGATTTACACGATAATTATGGACTTGAATTTTTCCATTAGCCCATCCATCATAATTATAATAATGTGTGAAAAAAAAGGGCTGCAAGGGAAATATACAAACCTTTGAGTGGTGTCATCATCAGGAATGGACATGAGGCCCTTTATGCCTCCACAACAGCTGTGACCAATAACCAGTATACTCTCCACCTGTCATTACTATAATATATCAACCAAAAGGAAAACTGAGGAGGAAAATAGCAGAATTATAATTAATTACTGATCAATTAAATAAATATTTCAGTTCCCATCTCAATTTCAATCTTTTTTCCAATAATGTTCATATAAACTATTATAATTTGTTTGACTTCTTCAATAAAACTTCTCTTTTGTTCCTAAAGTAAGAAATATTGACAAAAGTATCCTGCGTGGAATTAGGTGGTCATTTGGCTAAGAAGTGGGTATTAAATCGACATAATGAAGCTTATGGCGTAGGCCTACAAATAAAAAATCAAAAAAACAAAGTTGGCAGGAAGGAGAGCCAAAAAAAATCTTAATTTGGGAGGGGATTGAAATTTTATTTAAAATAATAAATGAAGAGATATTTTTAATTTTTTAAAAATAAAATTTAATGGAGTTTAGACTACTGCCCGCCATCTCCCACTCCCTAGATTAATATAATCACCTTCAGATATAGCACTGCATATTCAATGGCCGCTCCCATTCCCGAATACTTGGTCTGCAATACACACAAAAACATTAAGGTCAACGTAACATAAAGCATTACTGCTTCGCATGAGAAAAAAAAAAAAAAAAAACATTAATGCCCCTAGATTTTGACCCAAAAAAAAAAAGATTTAAATAAGTAATTCTACTGAGATAAAGATTCAAAATGATGAAAGAATTTTGGGGTTGATGTTACCTTGTCAAATGGTGGAACCATGTTTGCAATATTTCTGACCACAAAGGCCTCCCCTGGTTGGAAATTCAGGACATGGGAAGGGCATACTCGGGAATCGGAGCATGCAAAAACCAAGAACTGCACGTAATTGAATTAATCAGGCATCCATAAGTCAATATCAAATTCTTTGTATGCCAAAAATTAATTTTTCTGAACCCCCAAAAAAACTTATAACTCAGACCATATATCTCGTACCTTTGGGGTTTGGCCTTTGGCAAGCTTCGCATACAAAGCAGGATCCTTCCTATAAATAAAAAAGTGTACAATCAGTACATATTCAGCTCTAGGATTATATATATATATATATATAGTTTTAGGATTATGACAATGTCGAAATTTAGAATGGATTGTGTTGGCCCTAGTCGACCACACTATAATTGAACAATTTTTCATAATTTTTAAACCATGCAATAATTTCAAATAACAATATATTTTGTGTTTTTTTTTGGTGGGATGGAAGAGGAATTCGGCATATGTCACTAAGAATTAGTAAACAACTTTAATTCTCAAGGGACCAGATATAGTATCCCCATCAATGGTTATAATTCCTATAGGACCCATTTCAATTCTATCCACAAAAAAAATAAAAAAAAAATGTCCCACCAAAAATCAAGTTCAATATATCAAGCCCGCTTGATTTTTTGAACTCATTCCATGCTTTCAAAAATATTTTTATTAAATTTTTATATAAAAATAAAATACTTTTGAATTTATTATGTTTCTATATGGATCGTATTTATTTGAAAATAAAAATATATTTATTTTATTTTATTTGTTACATAAAAAAATAGGAAATATTAATTTGTTTAAAAATGAGTTTAGCATGTATATGAAAATATGTATAAAATAGTAAATTTATAAATAAATTTCAGAGGATGAAAATAAGTAATATTTTTAATAAAAATAAACAAACCAAATGCATTTTAATAATAAAAAATAAAAAAAATCTATTGAAAATGAAAGCCCAACCCTCAAAAAAAAAAAAAAAAAAAGAAAAAAACACATTGACAGCTTAAGTAATTTACGTTTTGCCAAATAGTATATTATTGGCATCTCCAAGAATCTAGCACTTTTTTATGCCCAAAAAAGGTTCCGACACCGTTACAGAGAGTACAAACCTTTATGCATTTTTTGTCTCTATTTCAATAGTTCACAAGTACTTACTCGTATTTCTCTTTCTTGAAGTGATCAAACCCGGTACGGATCCTCTCAACCGGGTCAGAGCCCGGCTTCTTAACGGCCCCATTCTCAGCGGCCCCCGCCAAGTCCGCCGTCAACTGCCTAACCTTTGCGGCGGCAGCCGCCTTCAGCTTACCTTTTTCACTGCAGTCCCCCAAATTAAAAGCAGAAGAAAATTATAAGAGAAAAGTAAAACTAATAACCCTTTCGGATATCACAGCACACCACCTGGGAACCATGGTTGAATCATGACCATATAAGATCACACCCCGAAGTGGGCCCTACTTGAGGCAACAGTTTGAAAATTTCACCCGTTTATTGCGGAGTAGCCGATGATGCAAGAAAAGCTTATAATGTGTGAAATGACAGAAAAATGTAACAGTTCTGAGTGTAACTATTAGGACCGTCGGTGACTGAATGGATCGAGGAAAGGGGCAGGAAAGGCAAATCGATAAAAATGGCAGGAGTACGAAGAACAATTATACCTAAGAAGCTTCTGCAGGCCTGCAATGGCTTCCTCGCATGTGTCCTTTCCCATTTCCTCTGTCTGCAAAATCCCAGAATTTGTCATAAATTTCCCTCAAAAGTTGCCAAAACCAAGAACTATACATCCTTTCGCAAGCATACATGCCAAAAAATTGCATTTTTTCTTTCATTGGAGCTTTCTACCAATGATGATCCTTTAAAAAAAGATGAAAATGAAAAACTGGCAATTTAACGAAAAAAGAAATGGGTTTTAGCATACAAGGGATGGAATTAAAAACAATTTTTTTTTATTGAATTTTGAGTAATTTGCGGATGGACCTTTCGAGGGATTGCCTGTGGAAGAAGCTTTTTTGGCTTGAAAGAATAAAACAAAGCTGAAGGATTGATCACTGATCATATCATGTCTTAAAGACAAGTCTATATATAGTTCCTGTTTTATAGTATTAGCTGACCATGGTTGATTAAAAAAAAATGTATGGATAATATATTAAACGATGGTTATTTGTCCGACTATATAAAAATCTGGATGCTGAATTTTTATTTTTATTTTTATTTTATTTTATTTTTGTAGTGAAATGAATATTCAATGCCTGTGGGGATAGAGGATATTAATGGAAAAAGGTCGTGTGTTGGGGAGGTGGAGCGTGGACACAACCTTTAATTTTCGACTTTTTTTTGGCCTTTTGGTTCAAAAGATAAATTACTTTTCATTGTGGTGTATACACTGAATCACTGATTAATTAATAAAATAAAATTATCAGTTTTTTAATTATGATTATTTGAAAATATACTAATAAAATAATCAACTTTTGATTCGTCAATTTAGAAAAAATAGTGTTTGGTTATTATATTTCGAAAGATTAAGAAAAATAAAATTTCTCGAAAGAGCCGGTCATAAATTTTCACTGCCCAAAAGACATGCTGGTTAATGGTTTAGTTTTTCCTTTCCCACAGATTTGCACCTGATTTTCATGAAATCAAGTTCAAAGTAATTGGGTTTTTTTACCAATTATTAGTAACTTAAGCCATCTAATTCAATGAATTATAAAGGTGATTAAATTTATTTTTTCAGATTTAATCAAAAAATAATTTAAATCAAACATGTCGTAACAAAACCAATCTACTCTATAAAATTCAACGTTATGGTTACTTTGGTGGGTTTTGGCCCTCCATTCATAAAATCTTATGAAATGAATTTCAAGAACAACAATTATTAATAATAGTAATTTTTGTGGAAGATAACACGCCGACGTGGACATGGATGATTCATTCAAGTATCAGAAATAACGAGATTTTTCAGTATTAATAGTATTAATTTTAGGCACAAGACCTTTAAGGTTCGACCCTGTGATCATGTGTGCGTTAAAAAAAAAAAAAAAAAAAGATTTTGATGTTTAAAGTGTTTCTACAAGTCCAGTTTTATAACTTGTTATTTATATGTGGTTTTTCAATAAGGAAATTAACAAATAAATTACTTAAGAGTCCTAATTTATGGATCCCAATTAAAGTATTTATGATGTTTAAAAATTATTCAAAATTCCTTTTTTTTTTTCCTCTTTTTTCAAATAAATGCTAGAAAAATACTTCATATATAACAGAAAATGAGTTCTACCCAAACCGCCCAAAAGAGGATTGCTTTACAAAACGGACCATAGGCCAACTTGAAGTGGGCTAAACTACTTCAAAAAAATAAGGCTTCTTTAGTGTACTCACTTTAACAATTCACAATGAAAAATGAGAATCCCTTTACTGATTTAAAAACTCTGAATGTCAATAATATTCAGCATAACAGAGATTGAAATTACCACAGGTTTACGGGTGCAGCATAGCGCCATGCATTTCTTGAATTTTCCAGCCATACTCAATCTCTCTCTAAACTTACTGCTCCTGCGTCCAACTAAAATGCTAAATATTACTAAGAAAAATAAATGCCAAGAAAATATGTAAGGTATTCTGTGGCAAAATTTCATTTTTAGTGCATGAGTGTTACGTATAACTTGGGGGGTTGGGGGGTTGGGGATGTGGTGTTGGGGGAGAGAAGTACCTAAGGACCTAAGGCTAGAATCTGGGAGTTGCTTCTTTTTCTCTTAGGAAAAAGGACTCTCCTTTTCTGATTGCCTACTGGTGACAATGGTTTAGCAGAAACTGAGAAAAGGGAGGGGCTGATCTTGTTTATATGGGACTGACCAAAAAGAATGTTTGTTGGTGTGGTGTGCTTTCAAGTTTGTGAAAAACATATTTGAATTTGAGGATTTTATTTAGAGACAAAAATGAAAGGATTGGGGATGGTGCATGTGTGAATGCTGAGATGTGGATGAAAAAGGATAGCGAAGTGATGGGTAAAGAATAGTTTGTATGGTCACTATTTGTAGATGACAAACATATCACAAGCTACATATGAGAATTTCCTTCTTACTGGATTAGGTTACTTTTAGGCCACATGCTGTCTGAATTCCACACACACACAAACAGACACGGAAACTCATAATTTCGCGACTTCATGTCTCTATGCAGAACCATTTCACCTGAATGGTGATTTCGCAGTCAAGAATCAAACGAAATCAGCACAAAATTTTATATAGTTAACACCTGTTCTGCATTAGACACAAAAAACAAATGGGGAAATTAGGAGGATATGGCTACTTCATTATCATCTTCCAATATTGATAGAAACAATCTTGGTTTCATTTGTGATGCTTGTCAAAAACAATGCCACCTAAAGAAGCACAGCTCTTCTTGTTAAATATCTCCAACACTCATCAAGAATTCCTATAAACACAAGCTTTAGGGGTGTTAAGAGTTTGGGCTTAAAAAAAATAAAAAATTATCAAAGCTTAAGTTAGAATTTATTATCAAAGTGTATTATCAAAAAGTGTGATGAATGTAAACAACGTAAATTAATATTCACATGAAGCCCATATATAACAGTAACTTTATGTATTTCAACTACACCTTAACCTCTTCTTAATTATTACATTCCTATCATAACTATGATTTAGGGGGTCATGTCTTATCGGAACTCAACACTCTAGTATCTAGGTTTTCTAGAATCATCAATTGGTTTATGTTATAGGTTAGGATGGACAATTCAAGTCGACCCATTCTCACTTTATTCATAACCTTGGGCCTTCGCCTATTGGGTCTTCACACATTCAAGTCTATTCGTCTGACCTATTCATAGATGCAATCAACTAAGCCCAATCTCTAAGGGCTCATAGCTTCCGGTTATTTTGACAATTTTCTTCATTCTTGTGACCATTACAAATCCACTACTTTCTTGTGGAAATTATCCATCAGCCAGTGATGGATAATGACATACAGGAAATTTTTGTGTCCAAAAAGATTATAATGTGAAAAAATAGAAAGCCCTATTACAACCCATCCCTGAGTTTGAGAATGGTGATTAGTCGTTCCTTCCCTACTCATTTCAATTAATTTAATTTAACGTGATACTACAACTAGAGAGTCGATTGTCGTTTAGATAAATCTCGTTTTATGTTCGCTAATCAATTTATTTATATCTGTACCTATGCTTTCTGCTCATTGTTGGCGTTGTCAGTTGCGCCTAAACTGCATCATGTACGCTTAATTCTTTCTTAAACTATGATCCAAGGTGTATAAAACTGATATATACATGAATGTCTATTAATAGTTCCTCAACAAAGTAGGTGTCGTTCATGAAGTTCTCTGCCTCGCATGTAATGTACTCAACTGTAAGGAAACAACAATGGTCCTTTTGTTGCAAGAAAAGAGCCGATCCACAATTTTCATGCTGTGAACCAATTGAGAGGGCCACTCACTCATTATATATATATATATATATATGAATTAGTCAAATGTACTTAGCTTGAATTCCCTTGAAGGAAACAATGGAAAAGGTGAAACTGCAATGGAATGTTGTCAATTCTTATAGCTAATTATGGCAATTAATTTTGAGACACAACCAACAATTTCACTCCTTTAAACATATGGGACATGACAGGCTAGACTAGGTTGTTACACTTCACAAAATATAAGGAAATTTGGAGATAACTACACTTCAAAATTTTACAACATTACATTAATAGTTTCCGTCTTAAAATAAATGTTTTCATTTCTCCCTTTTTTAAAACATTTGCAAATAATATTCAATTATATTCATGTATTCGATATGCTTTTTCCATTGGTGGACATGGCTAAAGGGATTTGTGTCATTCAGTAAAATATTTGACTGGCTGGTCAACAAGCAAATTTTAAAGTCTGAAATGGCAAGATTACCCTCCATTCCCTTGACAAAATTACAGACTTTAGCCCTGGTCGCAGGCTTTTGCAGTTTTACCATCACTTTTTTGTGTACTAAAAAGCAATGCAAATTGTATGGGATAGAGTAGAAATTGGCGGCGAGTGGATGATCATAGAAAGACAGAAACCTTCGTGGCATCAAACAAAAGTATTAGAAGGCTAAAACCTCGTTAGGAACTTAGGATCCATTTGTTAGCACGATAATGTCTTCTAAAAGTTAGCTCTTATTCTTGAAAGATCGATGGAGTGAATTTTGTTTTGTGTGCTGAAACCGTAAATGGAAACAATTCAGGTTATATGGGATCTGATTGACAAAAAGTTTGACGGAATTGATCCAATCTTACAAGAATATTAAATAAAACGAGTTTTGGTTCATTTTCTGTTTTGCATTATTGTCGCGAAACTTGAGATTTAAAGGAAATATATTTCATTCAACCACCATTGTCAATAAAAATTGTTCTTCATAACCATCAAGTTTCAAGCACAAAAACCAATAACCAAAAAAAAAAAAAAAACGGGCACAAGCATGCTTTTGACTCTGGTCCTTGAAATTTTCCATGTTCCTGAAAAACATCACACGTATTCAACTCAATCTTCGACCTCAAAAAGGAAGTGAAAATTAAATTACAAACTATACACTTTTGGGTTAAAAAACTAAAACCAAACCAAATTCAAATCCCATAACTAAATACTCAAGAAGGGAATGCAAAAACTAGAGCAAATTATGGATCAAAAACCTCTTTCTATTCTAACACGATGTTACAATCATTCCGGTACAAAAAGTTGTTTTATATCACACTTTTGATGGCACAATTAAGTGTAATATCAAAAGCATGACAGAAAATTGCTCCGTTTTTACTGTGCGCTCTTATATAACAATACCCTATTTTTAAGAAGATCACACAACTCAACCCTAACCAAACCAACCCCCCCCCCCCCCCCCCCCCACAAACAAAACTCCCAGTATAAAAATACTAACTCCAACCAAAAACCAACCCACTAACTTTCTCATTCCTCTCTCTCTCACTAAAAAATGCACTGCTACACCGCTCCCCTTCTTCTTCTTCTTCTTCTTCTCCTGCTCGTCATTACCTTGCACTCTGTTCCACATTTCAATGTAAGCCCTTATCCTTAATTAATCATTAAATAAAGTATTTGTTCCTTTTTTATTGTCTTCTATTCTCTCTTTCTGCATTCATGTCTTTCCATTTATGCATATTGTCATGTGCTTGTGTAATTTAACTAATGTGTGTTGAACTACGTGAATGCAGGTGGTATTGGCCGTTGCCGGGGAAATACCCGCCGGAGAAAACCCATTTACTCCCAAGGGCTATCTAATCCGTTACTGGAAGAAGCAAATCTCCAACGACTTGCCGAAGCCATCGTTCTTGCTCGATAAGGCTTCGCCGCTAACCGCGGCGCAGTACGCCGCTTTCTCCAAACTCGCCGATGATCAAAACTCCCTTTCCACTCATCTCCCGGATTTCTGCACCAAAGCCAACCTCCTCTGCTTCCCCGATTTATCGCCAAGCCTGGAAAAACACAAGGACAATGTCAACTTCGCCTCGTACCTCAACAGGAACTTCACCAACTACGGGATGGACAGGCTCGGCGGAGTTGACTCTTTCAAAAACTACTCCGACGGAGACAACGTCGTTTCAGACAATTTCCGCCGCTACAGCCGTGACTCCACCGGTCACAACGAAAAGTTCACTGGCTACGCCACGGAGGTGAATATGCCGGACCAGAGCTTCAACGGCTACGGCACCACCTCCACGGGCGGAGAAGGAAAATTCAGCAACTATAACAGAGAAGTAAACGTGCCAAACCTCCGTTTCACTGCCTATTCCGATAACAGCAACGGCCGCAAACAAACTTTCGCTGAATACACCAATGGGGCTAACTCCGGTGACCAGAAATTCACCAGCTACGGCAAGAACGGCAACGGCGCCACAAATGAATTCAACAATTACGGCAAGAACTCCAATGTGATGGGCTCGACTTTCACGAATTATGGCGAGACTGGGAATGGTGGCAATGACACCTTCACTTCGTACGGGATGATACAAATGTCCCGGAAAATACTTTCAAGAATTATGGCGCTGAAGGGAATGCCGCAGTCGAGAGTTTCAAGAGTTACAGGAGTGATTCCAATGTCGGAGACGATGATTTCCAATCCTACGGCAAGAAATCCAATGCTGCCGAGATGGATTTTGAGAATTACGGGCAGTCGCTCAACGATGGGAGTTCTAAATTTAGTGGCTATGGCAAAGATGCCTTTGACCAAACTGTTGACTTCAAGCTTTATGGTCTGAACACCACTTTCAAAGACTATGCCAAAGAGGGTGTCACATTTGCTAGCTACACCAATGAAAGCTCAGCTGTGGTGGCTTCCTTAGCAGACAAGGGCAAAAAGGTAAATAAGTGGGTGGTGGAGCCAGGAAAGTTTTTTAGGGAGGAGATGTTGAAAAGTGGTAGGGTCCTGCCTATGCCTGACATTGGCGATAAAATGCCCAAAAGGTCGTTTTTGCCCCGGGTGATTGTCTCTAAATTACCCTTTTCGACCTCCAAGATCGATGAATTGAAGAAAATTTTCCATGCTGGGGACGATTCCAGCATGGCTAGCATGCTAGCCAATTCGTTGAGCGAGTGCGAGAGAGCACCAAGCTCTGGTGAGACCAAGCGGTGCGTGGCCTCAATCGAGGACATGATCGACTTTGCCACGTCCGTTCTAGGGCGAACGTGGCGGTCCACACGACGGAGAATACACAAGGGTCGAATGGTAATATCACGATCGGGCTAGTCAAAGGGATCCATGGTGGAAAAGTCACCAAATCAGTTTCTTGTCATCAGAGCCTATTCCCTTCCTTGCTCTACTATTGCCATTCAGTTCCAAAAGTCCGGGTCTATGAAGCAGACATTTTGGATCCGAAATCCAAGGCCAAAATCAACCATGGTGTTGCCATTTGTCATTTGGATACCTCGTCTTGGAGCCCGGGTCATGGAGCCTTCATCGAATTGGGTTCAGGCCCCGGGAAGATTGAGGTGTGCCACTGGATATTTGAGAATGATATGACTTGGACAATGGCAGATTGACGGGTTTGGAATGGAGCCCCGTTTTGTAAGTCTGGAGTTGAACCAGCTGTGTGTTTGACTCATTTATATTTCGCCTAATTTACTTTTTACGTACCATTGATATAATTATAAATATGACAACGATTTTTTTGCCTCCTCTTTGTCTTTTGTTTGATACTTGAATATATAGTGAAGTACTTGTACTCACATCTTAAAGCTTTTATTGTCACAATGTAGCAAACGATTGTACTGTATTTGTTGGTCCTCATACACCATCCATTTATACTCTGTGTTTGTGTTTGCTGCAGTAAAAGAAACCCATTGTTCCAGGCTGTTGTAGGGCCACTGCTCCTTTTCTTTGAAATATTTTCTTTTCTACTGCCACAAATACTTTCAAGAGAAACGAGGTAAAGAGAATTGTACCATATTTGTTTTTTGCTTGGTGTAAAATTCTGATATTGCTACTCTGCTGATGCTAAGAACATATAATCCATGTTTTGAATTTGGAAGTAATCTGGGGCTTAACAGATGGATTGATCAATGATTATATTGTCTTTATACTTGGATAAACCAATGCTAAATTGTTTAAGAAAAGACATTGGCCATCCTCCATTTCAATCAAAGAAAAATATTTCATAAACTAATCTTGGAATCTTTAGTGTATGAATATTGGTCTTGTGTTCTTTGTACTCTTAATTAACCTAAGATTATACAAAAAGGCACCAATATAAGGGGTGGGGGAGGGAGTGAAGGGGGGAAGCAAACAAGACACAATGCTTGATTTTTTCTTTTAATGCATCATATAAATTCAAGATCTAACAAATTATTGTTTTCACGTAGTAAAACCAATCTAGGAATGGTATGTCCTCCAAAATTATTGGATCCTCACTTAATTTATCTCTTCATAAGTCACAGGAAAGAAAAGGATAACCAATCTTTTCAAATCCTAATTCCTATACGCATTCTGCAGAGTTCTTTCAGAAATTATCAAGTGCTAGAGAAATGCAGCACCACTGGAGGAGATATTGATCAACAAAATACAATGAAGCTAACTAAATCATGGAAATTCTACATTTAAAATTTGATAGTAACCATACTTCAGTCATGAAAATGGGCTTTCAACCCCAAATTCTGCAGTTAAATGGAACATGTAAGAATGGACCAATATCGTATGCCCATCCAAAACTAAAATGTTCTAATTTTCTTTCCCTCCCTCCCTCTCTCTGTTTTTCTTTTTTTCTTTTTTTTCTCTTCACAACTCCAATGAAAACTTAGATGATCACCATACATGGATACACTTGAGCTTTGTATATTTACTCTTTCTTTTCCTAATAAACTAGAATACAACGACAAATTATACACCATATATGGGACCTCAAGGAATCTTCTCGAACTCCAATGAAATTGGTAATCCATATGTAGAAATCGATCCAAACAATCAACCCCAATAAATGCACTCACTCACTTCTAATGTGGCAGCTTGCCTACCCTAGTTGTCTCAGAATTTCTTCAAGGAATACTGCCTTCAATAACCTTGACGAAGAAAAGCATACCATGCCAGCTCAAAAAAACCACATTTTCCAATCCAGCTTGTAAAACATGAAATGCATCCCAACATTCTCAAGCAATCAATAAATACATTTCAGACATGGTTCTCCTGCAAGTGCCTTTTGTGGTCCCTTTCTGAATATCCATGCCTCCCTAACCCATTTCTATCCTCAGGATAGCCATGGTGATTTTGTTTTTGGGACCCTTGCACATAATCAGTCCGCTGCTTTCCTTCCAGTGGTTTATCCAAGGGGCTACCAGGCTTCCCCTTGCGTATGCTTGATCTAGGTGACTGATATCCCCTGTCATCATCAAATGGTTCCACTTCTCCTTCTTCTACAGTGTCAAAGTCATCTTCATGCAAGGACTGCCCCTTCATTGCTTGGTAATTCCCATCTCCAGCTCATTTGGATATGTCATGTGATGAGAGTTCTGATGTTCTGACCTATTTGAAGGTTTGGACCAGTTTTGCTTTCTCTCACGTTTAATCTTTTCACTCTCACCAGGCACTTCAACATCCTCCAGTTCCCTCTCAAGCTCATCCACTGGGTCCACTTTACGAGTTATATCTCCAAGGGCCTTCCTCCGTTCAAAGGCTGCTTTAAGCTTCTCTCGGTCAAGCTTTTTGTTAGCATCTTGAGGAGACTGACCAACTGTACCATCCTTGCTGGACAAATTTCTACCATGATATTTATCCTTCACTTCTACTGTATCCCTTGTTTCCATTCGCCCAGAATTCCCTTCTTGATCATCCTCGCCATGTCCTTCAAAGCCAAACCTTGATTTATTCTGGATCTCCTCCAAGTTCCCCTGGCGAGTCATTGCTCTCGTTCGTGGTGCTGGATGTCATTAATCTCATCATCTTCCTTGCCACATGGAATGCTACTGATTTCAGAGCTAGCATAGTCATTATTTCGTGTTTGAGAGATTCTAGGAGGGCCACTGTGGTTATTAGCATGTGCTTGATCAGGAACTGTCCTTGAAGGTGCTGGCTTCAATGATGATGCCTTCGAAGTAGATCCACCATGAGAAGAACTGTAGCTGGTAACATGTTCTTCATTAGCAGGACCTTGCAAAGGGGGTCTTTCACTGCCTCCAGCACTCCCTTCCGCTTCACTAGCCTGAGGTGGGGGCACTCTATTTTGTTCATATAACTCTAACATCTGATTGCTAACCTCTGCAAGGAACATAGTCCAGTTAAAAAGAGTATGTTTTGTAGCTTACAAAATCAACATGCAGAAAGTATTATATAATTGCAATCAATTGTATCATCCTTGACCCTCCCCCTTTTCTCCTTTTTCCTCTACAGAAAGTCAGATTCAATTCAAAAGCACCATTTTTTTTGCAAACATTAGTGTTTTATGAGAGGTGAGACCTAGTTCATGATAGCATGATGTTGGTACTATTCAACATCATTCTGTACAAGCAACCAAAGGAAGGCAAGGCACCAACCCTCCAATTGGCGCGGGGTAACATCAAACTCCTGCCACCAAACCTTCTCACCATCGGATGGAAGCTTTACTTTGAGAAACTTGGCAGCAAGGAAAATAGCACCTGCTGCAATGTGGTGGGGCTTAAATTGCAAGCATAGAGATGTCCGAAGCCTGCATGCCGCTTTCTAGGGTCAAAAGGAGAAGAGGAAAAATGGCCATGGATAAGCACTAAATTAAAAATATGACATAGTACATCATACCCATCATTGACAAAATTCCATGCAACTTGAGCTAAGGCATTTTGAGCAACCTTAAATTTTTTAATTGCCTCAACAAGGGGTTTATATGGATGATGTACATTGAGATCAAAACCAAGTGTTGCGAGAACAACCCTTTCTCCCAGTAAAATAAGTTCTTTTTGTTGTTCATATACCTCCTGCACAGAGAATAGAACATCAAATTACTACCGCAAATACAAACACTTCAAATATATTTCTTTTCAACTCACTTATAAATACAAAAGCCAAATAAATCAGAGGCTTGAATATGTTACAAGTTTTTCAGCTATAATACACATCTTCAAAAGGAGTAAAGGCCAAAAGTAAATGAGTAAAAAGGAATCAAGCCAAGCAGTAGTAAGCGAACAAGAGAATAAAAACTAAAGGAACAAAGTACACCACCTTCTGCTTGATCCTTTGCACAGCTGCAGGATCTTTTTTATGTATAATTTCATACGACACAAGAATGACATCTTTTAAAGGACGAGGAGTTTCTTCAACCTTACCCGCAAGAAACATACATACTGTGGCAATGGTCTGTAGAACATATGCAAAAAAGTCAGCTACCAGAATTTCAATCATGTTTACAAAATGTCATAAGGTTAAAAAAGCTAACTATTTTGACAGTGCCATTGCCACCTCTCTTTATCAATTAATCAAACGTTTATTTTTTCTCTCATTTTGCTGATTTTTTTTTTCAATTTGTGTTTTATTAGTTATTGGTCACAGATAACCGATGTTTGAATATATAAGCTCTCAAAAAGTAACTTCTAAGAAGTAACTTTCAAGGGAACAAATTGTATGCACGTGGAAACAGCCAGAGACATGCACGAAATTATAATCTCACCACCCACACCCACAGACAGGAACAGAGGTGGCAACCACCACATGCCCAATCACTGATAATGAAACAGTAAATCTCATAAGATGGTGTGATTTCAAAGAATAGAACAGTGCCTCATACTCTCCAACTTTGGTTCTCTATTCCCTCAAAAGCCAGATTAACAAATATGAACATGTATGGGTGACGAGATACACCTATAACCAACTTAAAATATAAGTTATAGATCAGCTCAGGCAAGCACTCAGAATTTCTTTTAAAAAAACATTTATATGAATATGGCCGTCTGTAAGCTTTGCCATAACAGCTCAGGCAACCACTCAGAATTTCTTTTAAGAAAAATAGTTTATTTGAATAAGGCAGTCTGTAAGCTTTGCCTTGCTTGGTTTGCAGAACACCAAAAAAATACGAGCAGAGTTGTGTCTATAAACTATGGCAAAACAAATTCCACATAATCATTGTCGCTATAGACAATTTCCTGTAATTCCAAAAGCTCTTCTGTGGAGATAGTTTAATAAACCTCATGACAAACCCAGCCAATCCCTTGCAGACAGACAGCCCCCAATTGACACGTAGTCTAGCACCCAATAAACAACTTCCTCAATCGTATTTCATGGGAAATAGCAAAATAAGCAATTAGTTTGCCAAAAAAAATTCTGGAGAAGGCAAGAATATCATATCCGCAAGATTGACTAACTAGACAATTTTTTATAAGTGTGCTATATAGCTATCAATAGAAAGCCACTTATAAGATTTTTATCAACTTGAGATGTAATAAAATAGTAAAGAGAAACAAAACCTAACTCACCCTCCGATCATTTTTCGCATGGGACTGGCGAAGGAAGAAGCGATGACAGAATATAATTGCTGTAGCAATTGTTACCTGAGGCCTGCATCATGAAGCATCCAGCATTGTACTAAGATAAATTGCAAAGATTTTTTAATCTACAATATTTGATGGCAAAATGAAAATGCCGTCAGATAACAAAAGAACTATAGTAGGATGGGCAAAATCAGTACAAAGCCAATAATCCATATGCTAGTGATGCCTAAGCACTTGTTTTAAGTTGAAGGTCGAGCTCACAGCAGGGGCCAAAATCTCCCCTTCTCCAAACTCATCCTAAAGAGATTCAAACTGGCAAACATTAGTGCAGATCGGAACCTTAACCACTATGTATTTACCATGTACCTTATAGTTAAATGTGTATATGCATTTTAGTATAGAACACCAAACTTATACACGAATCCATCCATTTTGATCTAAATTATATAATAGTTTATACGACAAAATTGCTGTGCATGACTGACTAGTATCTCAACATGTCTCCATAAAGGAAAGCTGTTATTGCTACCATTGCAGCATAAACATGTATCCATATGCTTCTTAGATGTAAAACAAAATGGAAACCAACAAATAAAGGCACAAGAGCTAATATTTTACAACTTGTACAGCTGAAGAAAATAGAAGCACCACAATCTAGCAAGAGAACTTACACTTTCAAGAAACTGTAAGAAAAAGCAACATCCTTAAAAGAAATGTTAAAATATGAAACACATGTAAATTCAATAAAAAGAACTCACACTTTTAGCCTCATGCCCAAATCTTGTAGAAATGTGCAATATGACTTGCGTAGATAAGTCTCTTTCTTCAAATCAATACCATCTCGTCTAGAAGGGGAATTTTCTTCAATTTCCTTCCTAGAGAAATACCAACGCCCACCACCTTCTTCTAGGTTTTCCTGAGAAACCATATAGGTTCCTTCAGGTGCTCCATGATGGGAGGGCTCACCAGATAACAAGCCAGCCATTTTCACTTCCTTTCTCCCAACAAAACTTTTCAAAGAATACTGGAAGATATCTTAAATCAACAAAATATGCTCAGACAACCTTCATCCATCAACATCCTCACTGCAAACTAACATAATAGCAATTAAGGGGGAGGAACAGAAAAACACAGTCATTTAACAATCTAACATAGAAGAAAAGAAAATAAACAAATAAACATAGGATAGAATTAGAGGGAAGAAAGCATGAAATATATACATAAATAGCAATATTGAAAAGTATACAAAATTTGATGTTAAGCAATTTTTACAAATATTAACATTACACCTTATGTTCGATGCATATTATATAAAGCAAAACTGCGAAAACACTACTAAATCAAAGCCATCCAGAGAACATAAAATTTATTTTCTTGAAACGATAAAACCGTATTTGAATTACTGAAATGTACCAAAACTAGAGAGAAACCAAAGCACTATCCTCAAAATGATCAAGCGGAGAATTTTATGCAAGCATAGAAAAAATAATATTAGCACATGAAATGGTTAGAATGTGCGGGGAGAAAGAGAAATAAAGAACTGTTAGGTCACTTTTTCTGATTAAGAAATTTATGCTCCAAACATCTAACTTGAAAATAAAATTAAAAAAAAAAGCAAAGTTAAGCATCTAGCTCAGAAAATTTATTCCTAATTCTTTTTTTTTTCATTAAAATAAAGTTGCTAAATCATAATATGGAAACTTACTACTACTACAAAAATGAAAGAAGTCACTACACCTACTTGATAATTGACCACAATTGCTGAAGCCTAGTTTGGACCACAAATGCAACAGAGTTTATAGTCATTTGATTTAAATTGTGTCCTCGAAATTAGGAAAAAAAATTAACAAAATCTTGCTTGGATGGATATACTGAACTCAAATTTGCATTTAGGGAAACAGTTAGAGCACACAATCTCGTTGAGTGCGTTAAGCTTGCATCCCATACGATGGTGACACATCATCATAAATTTATTGTACAACCACGATTACTTAAGTTTAATATATTCTGCCAGGCTGCAAGGGGTCAGGATCACTGGCTATATGATAAAGCATAAAACTACATTTTACTTTATCGCAAGAGCCTCTATATCTTCCATATTCTAATAATCTCATCTGCTATGCTATTTAGCTTTGCACATTAGAAATAGAAGCTAATATAAAACAACAATTGATCAAATTGCATGCATATCACATTTATACTATATGCAGTCACATAGGCATCCAATTTCTGGACACTTTTTGCCAAAGCCATATCCTAAAATAAAGCATATGTGTGTCCAACAGCACTCATGCCTCTGTAGATGTATTACAGGGAAACAAATAAGTATATCCCAAAACAAAAAATAAAATAAATAACAAGAAGTAACAAAATAACTAAACAGAAATCCATAACCCAATTAAAAAATAGACTACAAATAAAAACAGATATGGCTAGAAAACCACTAAGTGCTATACATACAATGATGCAAGAGCATAAAATAGACTATTTTACGTCTAAATTTTATTCCAACATTAATCCTCAGGCTAAAGGAAAACTCAAACCAAGTTTTAAGTTTTGATGATAAATTGATGCCCTCACAAGCTTGATAAAAGAAAACCATATTCAAGAAGAAAACTTTTCCCACTTAAACATATTGTACAGACCACAGTAATCTACTTATTCTGGAAATTAACTATGGTTAGTTCACTTACACACTATTATGAAAATAACCTCAAATCTTAATTTAGGATGACAAAATCAAGCTTCATTTGCTAGTTAATAAAGATTTTGATTTCTATTTGACTAAAATCTAAGGTACTCAGCCAAGTCGGAGTTGCAGCCATCACATTTTTATTTTAAAAACTTTGGCATCTCTGATATCTCAACAATATTTCAATGGACTTTCCTAGTTTTGAAACACACACACACACACACCCTCTCCCACCCCAAAAGCAACAACTTACTATAAAACTTTGCTTCCTCCTGCCACTTCTGCGTACATAAGATACGATGCATATTTAGAAAGAAAAGATGCTTTCAATATCTAAAGGGGATTCATTTGGCCCAAACACATTCAAAATTTCAATCTACAGCATTAAATACCCTATTCAATTTATTGTCTCAAGTTGGAACAAATTTCTACAATGCGCCCCTGCCTATGGATTAGTTGACATGTTTCACAAATTTTAAGAACGGAAACTCTTTATGCTCATATCTGTCATTCCTGAATTTATTGTGAATCAAATTCTTCGTAGAAAATAAGTTTCTTGGAATTTTTCATCTCAAATCATATTAATAAAAACGACTCTACAGTCAATGATTTTATATGAGGAACTACTGAACTCAATTACTTGTTGTTATCACACTTCAGTTTTTTGTTGAGGTCTCTCCTATAGAGGTAAGGGGAAGAAAGAGAACAAAAATGCTATGATGAGCTAATGATTTCTACTTAACATCTCCCAATTACCATTTTATACCTTCCACAAAATCTCTAAATTTCAACAAGAATTCAAGATATAAAAGAAAATCAAGATTCTTGGTTAATTATTCCTAATTGACAAGTTATTATTAAACAACAGAAAAAATCCCAACAAGTGATTATTATTCAATAGAGTAATACAACATGTCAGTTAAATTTCAAGCACACAACTAGCCAAAATGTGAATCACAAAGTTCTCAGTCGGACCAACAAACTGAAATCACTCAAGGAACTAAGTTACCACCCCCACCCCACCCCCCAACCCACAAGGGACAAGGCAAATGTAGTGACTCTACAGATGCCCTTCCATATCATAGGAAATCACACGAATTGAAATTCAAGAAAAGAAACCGAATCACACTTTTTTGCAGAAATTTTATAAGAAAAAGTTCAATCTTCACAACAACTTCATCAACATTCAATTGAAACATAGAACAGGAAAAGCACAAAACTAGGGTAACTTTCGTCGAAAGCATAATACCCAAGAGTATATATCAAATAAATTAGGGCAACTTCAGTTCGAACGAAAAGTGCTATCAAGAAAAGAAGAATTTACAAATTTGCGGTAGGGAGGCCACGGAATTGGTTTGCGACGCAGTTTAAAGAGCGGCGAGACGACGGCTCGGTGGCGTGCGATGTAGTCGCGTCCAAGGGCTTTGCTGAGGGCTAAAGAGAAAGAAAATACTTGCTCGGTATTTATTCACAAAATATAACAAATTGTTGAGGGGTTTTATATAATTATGACTATTTTCAGCAGCCAAACTCAATTTTTCTTATGCTGCTAGATTGGGCCAATACTTGATCGTTGGCCCAATTACAGTCTGACTGGTCTACCTTTACAGTATGAATTCGGGCTAAATCGCTGGTACTAATACTGTTTAACGACTGTGATTATCTGGAAAAAAAAAATCCGTAAAAGATTAAGATATGATACTATGAATATTATAATTGATTACAAATAATTATTACTAAACTAATTTGTGTACATTTTGAATGACTATTAGATTTGGGTTTTCAAAATGTTGTAATCTAAATCAAATTTGTCCACAACCTTCCTAATTAAAAATCTTCATTGCTATTGGCCGTTGAGCTTCACCCCATTTCACACTTTTGCATTCTCTTTACTACTCAGACACAAAAATCCTCAGGAAAGTTATGTTTTGTCCCATCATTTTTGAATTTTTTTCTGAAAACTGAAGGTTATTTGCTGAGACCAAAAAGGGATCGTTACTTCCTGGATTGATAAAATTTTTAGGATTGATTATTGAAGTTTATGGTGGCACTGGCACCAGGGGTTCAGGGATTATGTTGAAGTTGCTGAATGGGATGAATAGAGGGAGGGGTCAAGCCCACGATTGAGCACAGAAGCTGGCTTTTGCAACTTACAAAAACCAATTAGTGCATACATCTCAATACACTCTATAAATTTGCCCCAAGAAGATAGCATCAAAATTAAAAACGTTGGCAGAGAGTTCCTATTTTACTGATAGAGGTCTTCTCATGTCAATTCAATATATTCATCAACATTTTAAAGTATTTGGAGTTTTAAATAATAAAAAGAAAAAAATAATTATAAGGAAATGAAAAACAAACCAATTTAAAAAAATATTAGAGTGTTTTACGTAGCTATAAATAATCTTCTATTGCGCGATTTACATAGTACCATCACCCAGCCAATCAAAATTTAGCTAATGATAGCCAATTGGCTGTCAACAAGAGAATCTACATTCCACATACAGATCCACCTGACAAAATCCACGTAAAAAAAAAATAAAAAATCACCGTCCTACTAATAGGGCTCAGACCCAAACATTAAAACGCGCGAGAGTAAAAATTCCCCGGAGCTGGAAAATACAGCCTATCACTTGGCAATGGCGGACTCAACCACCTCACCGGAGACCACCACCGCCGACTCCGACCCCAATCCAATTCCCAAGAAACCCGAATCCGATAACCGACCCGCCCCACCCGATCCATCTTCCACAGCACTTCCCCATTTCCTAACCCTAATCCTATCGGGCCTCCGCCGCCGTCAATTTTAGCTACTCCTACGCCCGGGATCCAACCTTCCTTCCGCCCGGCGGCCCCTTCCGTTCCGGTTCCATCCTCTGCCGCCGGTCCGCAATTCTCGCATGTTCCCACTTATCAGACTCCTGGGGTTCCGCCTCCGGGAGTGAGCGCAATGACGCCCCCGATGATGGCTCCGGCTGTGGGAGCGGTGCACTGCCGCAAGTTCCTGTGGCTTCAGTACAGCAGGTGATGGCGCCGCCTCATGCGCGGCAGGTCAGCCTATGAGATACGCACTGCTGATGCCAAATGGTTACCCGGCGTTCCCCAGCCTGTTCCCCAACATGCCATCCCTCCTCCGGGTGGGTTTTTCTCTCTATTTCTGACCCTTTCTGTTTCTCTCAATTTTGACCTATTGTAAATGCCTATTTCATGTGTTGATGGATTGTTTGTGGTCTTAATGGTTTAAAGGTTTTTGGAGGTTATACCGGTGATTATAGAATGAAAGTTGGCTGTAAAGGTGGATCCTTTACAGTTATTAGCCTTGGTAATTACGAAGTAGTAATCTTTATTAAGTTCACTACTGGGTTCATCTGATTTTATGGGCTTCCTCGGACTTATGAACATTTTGTTGAAAATGATGAATATAGAGATGCTTATGCATCTCTTGTTCACTGCGGATCATTTTTTTAAAAGGTGAACTGGATTCTGAGCTTCATGTGTATAATGTTGTATATTGTTATTTATTAATGAAAATGGAAGAATGAGTGTGACAGAAGGGGATAGGGTGGGATATGTGTTGGTTGGATTTGGGTATCGATGACAGGATCTTTTCTCCTACAGTGTACTCATGATTGATTACGTTGGGAAAGGTTGGAAGGCTTCATTAGAGACTACTGAGTACCCCCACACTTCAACTCCATTTTGTTGGTATGCAGTCATTTTATTTGCTTGGTTTCTTTGATTTCCGTTGTATAAGCACTAATCTTAGAAATATAGTAATAATATCTTTTATTCTAATGCATAAGAAAAAACGGAACGCCGTAGGCTGAAAATTGTATTTCCCCACTATCAATCTAAATCATTTCTGGTTGTGCTTTCCTAAGTAGGCTGTATGGTAGTGATAATAATGTTTAGCCCTTTTTTGGGATTTTAATTTTTGAATTGCCGGCAGCAGACTATGTTAACAGTTGAGTGCAGCTATGCCTCTGTCATTCAAGGTATCACAATCTTCTCAACCAATCAATTTGGATTTTTAGTTTCTTTGCATTTGTTGTGATGTATATGAGATTTGTTATAGTTGTTCTGTTAAAGTTTCTAGGCCACTAAATTATAGTTTGTGTCCTCATTGCTTTGGTGTGAGTGCGAGTTCGTTTTCTCATCTCACTACTCAAATTAAACCTTCATCTTTGGTGCCTGGATTTGGGGTTAGTTTTGACTAGCCTTCTGTTTTGCAAGTGGATACATAAGGTATGCCCAGTTTACCCATTCCTGATTAAATCCCAATGTTATTGTCTTCATGTTCCTTCAGGTTATATGTTCAGCTGGTGAGTGTTGTCCTGCCTGTGCTGCAATCTCTTATTGCTTGTAATATTTTTGGTAACAGTTGATTATCTTTGTTGGATACTTTTTGCTCATTTCAGCAATAGTAAGGATTGATGCATAAATTTGTAGGCATGCTCTGACAAAATTGCATAGATGTTTGTGGCCCTTATGCAGGAATTCCTCGTTATCCCTCTCCGTATGCACCAATGATTCGGCCAGCATTTCCTCCACGACCATTGGTTGGTGTGATGCCACCATTGGCACGTCCTCCAGTTGTTGGATTCGTGGTCCAATCATCCCACCTGTTGTTAGGCCACTTGCTATCCCAAGTGTTGCATCAACAGAGAAGCCGCAGACAACTGTTTATATTGGGAAGATATCATCGACTGTGGGAAATGATTTCATGCTCGCTCTCCTGCAAGTATGACACTTCATCCCTTGCATTTTTCTTACTCACCATTTCTCCTTTTTTTTTCTCATCTCTAGTTGAGTTCAATGCCTTGTGTTTCCTGCTTTATAAGTATTTAGGTTGATAAAAATAACTTAAATGTTCAATCAATGAAGTCTCACTTTAACATTTTCTGAAGCTTTGTGGGCCTGTAAAGAGTTGGAAACGTCCTCAAGATCCCACTGGAACTTTAAAAGGCTTTGGATTTTGCGAATTTGAATCTGCTGAAGGAGTTCTTCGTGCAATGCGGTTACTCAACAAACTAAATGTTGACGGACAAGAGTTGATGGTATGACTACGTTGTCTTTTATAGTCATATATATGCATCTCCGCCTCAACATTTTCTGTTGATCATTCTTTTTGTTTTTGTTTTTTTTAATATTCTGTTGAATTGGCATTTATTATCTTTATTGCAGATGCTAGGTTAATATCTTGGCTACAATTATGGCTTAATGGTCACAATATATTATAAATATCTTATACTACCGGATGAACTTCAGCTTAATATATTTGCCATCAATTAGATCCATATGCAAAGTTGGCATTTCTGCATAGTTTAATTTTTATTTTTAATTATATCTGTATTGATCTTTCCATGCTTTGATCTCTTAGTATGCATTCTCTGCCTTTGGTCAGCATGATTCTAATAATTTTCCTATAGTTACTCTTGGATAAATTTTATCCTTTATCATTAACCCTTGCAATTTTTTTTTAAAAAAATTGTCTCTTGTGCTGATATCTAGTTTACTTGATGAATCTGCAGTTAAATGTTAACCAAGCAACTAGGGAATATCTTGAACGATATGTTGAGAAAAAAATTGAAAGTTCAAAGGACGTCAAAGATTCAGAAACTGACGGCGCTGATAAAGAGGAACTAACTGCATCAGGTGCTGATATAAATGAAACAGTAAAGTCCTCTAAAAAATCTCAGATGCCTTCCTCAGATGAAAAGAAAAAGGATGAAAGTGAAAAATCAAATAAGGAAACTCCTGATTCTGCCAATTTTGGTCTTGTAACCGATGAAGACAGGGAAGCGGACCGAGAGGCTCTTGAGAAGCTTACAGGCATAATAGAGGAGAGGTTGAAGAGTAGACCATTACCACCTCCACCCCCACAAACAGCCGGTGATGGTCCTGGCAACTCAAACTCGGAACAGCCTTCTGGATCAAGGGATCGGGAGTCAGATGGAGATGTGGCAAAGAAGGGTTAGTATTTGTTCAGGCTGTTAGAACAAGAAGTGTCTCCTTTTTCCACTTCCTCTGGTGTAATATGTTTAAATGTTTAAGGGTTCAAGCATAATTATACCACTGAGGCACTTGTTTTCAGTAAAGATCAACTATGGTTCTCCATAAACAAAACTGACATACTTCATTTTGCAGATTCAGAAGACAAAAATGAAGATGAGAAGACTGCTGAAAGTAAACTTTCAAGTGAGCATGACAGGACTGAAACAGGTTCACCTGATAGGAGCAGAAAGAATGATAGAAGCAGAGACCGAGATCGTGGACTGAAACGAGAAAAGGAAAGGGAACTTGAAAGATATGAAAGAGAACGGGAGCAAGAACGAGCTAAGAGGGAGAAGGAGAGAGAATATAAGAGCCGGGAAAACGAACGCAGGTACAAGGTGCGTGAAAAAGAGTGGGAAACTAGAGAAAGAGAAGAGAGCATTGGCGGAAGAGAGAGCGAGAAAGAGAGAAAGAGAGGGCGCAGGAAAGGAAGTGGGAAATTATGGACCAAGAGCGTGACAGTGATGATGGCTATGAAAAAAAGAGGAAATACAAGACTAGTGATGAAGAGAGGAAAAGGAGAAAAAGGGAGAAGGAAGAGGACTTGGCCGACAGATTGAGAGAGGAAGAAGAGATCGCCGAAGCTAAATGAGGGATGAGGAAGAACAGCAGAAGAAACCACATGACACATTGAAAATTATATCTGGTCAACCAGCTAATGGACATGAGAAAACTGTTTTGCCAAATGAAACCAATTGTGAAAACCAGGATAAGGATGCTGATCAGATTTTTGACCATAAACCAAGTGGTGGAATTTATGAAGGTAAATCTTCTTTCGTAGTTTTATGATCTAGTGCAGATTTACCTCTCCATCTTTTATATAAATTACTTTTGTGAATAGCAGGTGAAGGGGCTGTACAGAATGGCATTGGTGATGAATCTGTAATATTATCGAATGCTACATCAGATGGCCGGCAGAATAGCAATGCACCAACTAGAAAGTTGGGATTTGGCCTTTCGTGGTCTGGAAAACGAGCTGCAGTCCCTTCTGTCTTTAACGAGGATGAGGATGAGGATTCACACAAGGACAAGAAGTTGAGACCTCTGGTTCCAATTGATTACTCTACTGAGGAACAGCAAGCAGTTCAGTCTTCCGCCTCTGAAGGCCCGTCTACCCATATGGTTGCAGCATCAGAATTTGTGAAGCGTATTTCAACTGTGAATACTAAAGAAGCGAAGCCTGTTGCAGAAAAAGAAAAAGGCAGGCGTCCTCATGAGAGATCGAGCCACCAAGATCGAGATAGACATGAAGAAGAGACTAAGAGCACCCGTGAAAAGGCAGAAAGGATAATTTTGACCGAGAGAGAGCAAATAAAATGAAGACACCTGAAAACCAGAAGCTTTTGGATGCTAAGCAGTTGATTGACACAATTCCAAAGACCAAAGATGAGTTGTTTTCATATGAGATTAATTGGGTGATCTATGATCAGGTGAGTAACACGTGCTTAAATATTGATTTCTTGTGGGCATTGTCTTTTAATTATGGTTTTTTCCCTGTGAAAAAGATCATTATCATCTTATTCTTTTCAGCTATGTTATGAAAAGTCAGTACAGTTCGATCTAAATGGGACATAACTGTGAACATGGTTCAACAGAAAACCAGGGGTTTATTATTGTTGTTGTTTTTGATGTTGCTGTTGTTGCCACGAAAAAATAGGAAAAGGTTTGTAGAATAGAATATTTGTTCTTCCTTTTATTTTCTCGTGTACTGGTGTGAAAACGTTAAAATCTCAAACCATAGTTAGTCATTTATGCAGTGCTTCGCTAATTTTGCTGTCTCTTTCATACATAAATTTTTATTCACTCTTTGTCATCTATTACCTCTTAAACATTCTGATCACTCCCTAAGTGGAAACATGGATTATAGGATCCCTTATTTTGTTTTGCAGCTATAGGGAAGTAAAAACCAATTACTATGTTCATTTAACATGAATTGTGCCTTTTTATGATCTAAAGTAGTGTCGCTTTTTATGTTGTATAATAGTTATACAGTACAGTAGGCCATGGTCTTTCGAGAGCATTTTCCAAAACTATGCTGCCACTTTTTCATGTGTTGTAAAGAAATGATTAGTTCATTTGATATAATTGTTTTTTTAATAATGAGGGGGTATCTTGGAATTTTGAGATGTTAGGATTTCGGTGTTTTGAGAAACCCTTTTCATTGGAGTGCATAATATAGTGCTTTCATGTCCATCGTCCACCTTGGGTAAAGATCGAACGTTATGCCACCTCATGACATAATTGATTGGGTGATTTTGATATTTCATCAACTTTGAATTTGAAAAATAAAAAGAAACGTTACTGTAATTGTTGGTATGCAATATAGTCTGAATTCCAAGTAAAGGATATCTAGTATTTATCCTTCCGTTGCAAGCCTTTAACTTACTTATTATCGTATATGTAGTCAATGGCTCGTAGCCTAAGTACCCCCTTCACATCGCAGTCCTTTTTCTGTATGAAACTTATCTTTTGTGCGTGCGGTTTACAGAATGCACTGCAGGAGAAAATGAGACCCTGGATATCAAAGAAAATTACAGACTTTCTGGGAGAGGAAGAGGTTACACTCGTGGACTACATTGTGTCCAGCACTCAGGAACATGTTGATGCAGGTGAGATGCTTGAAAGGCTCCAGACTATATTGGATGACGAAGCTGAGATGTTTGTGCTGAAGATGTGGAGAATGCTCATCTTTGAAATTAAGAGAGTCTCTACTAGACTAGCGATGAGATCGAGGACCTGAGCTGAATTGAAAAAATAATTTTTGTTGCCATGGAGATTGTTATAGTTTTACTTATGGCGTCGTACCTGTCCTTTTTCTTGTATTAGAGATGGAATTGATTGCCACCAACCATAATTTCACTTTTTCTGTAATAAGCTTAGGTTTAGTTTACGCCAGTACAAGTAGAATCATGTTGTACTATTGAACGAGGGTGAATTCTTTTATTGAAAAAAAATGCGACACATTGCTGACGATGAGATGGAGAAAATGAACGTTTTGCGCATTTACTCGTCAGTTAAAATCATAGTGAGATTCAAATCACTACTGAAAATATTATATGAACAACGGTCTGCTGTCAGGCTGATACTTAAAGACTGCTGCAGGCTGATACTTAAAGACGCAAACTTGTCATGGTTTGATGCAATAACATTAACTGGCAAGCAGAACTCTTAACTGCAATTGCCATGGTCTAGTTTACATGGGTGTCTTAACTTTGAACAATAAAAGAAGTGGCTCCCTTCTCTGATTCTTGAGAAACGAAAAAAAAATATGTAAGATAGAATGGACAATAAAGCTATCAATGAGGCCTATTAATTCCTTCTGTATACTGACAGTCACAGCATAATATGGAACAAAAGCTTAAATGTTTCAGAAAATAAGGATGAATTTGACTTGCACTATTGCTGACTTGCAGCATCCCATGATTTTCACAAGCATTAGCAAACATGGCTATGTTGTTTTGGTTTCCTGTGGATGTCTATATGTGGTTTTTTCTGGAAGAAAAATCAAAAGCTGTTGTGTTAAACCTGCGACTCCGTCAACCCTCGTACTTAGCTCCATACAAGGTACACGAGGGACCAAATATCAACAAAAAAGTCAGCATAGAGGCAGCCTACTGATCGTTTTGCAAGTTTTTGCCACATTTGAAATCCTTATCAGCAAGCAAAATTTGCTGTACATTTTTTTTTTTTTTTTTGTGATTTCGAACCGATATCTACATAGATTTCTTATCAATTACTGACATACATATGTGTATATATATGATATACTCATATAATAATATATATATACTTACATATATTATGAATATTTACATAATAATATATAAATACTTATATATATTGGACAATCTTGTTGTATTTAAAATTTTAAAAATAATATCGTATTCTATATTTATATCATATTGTATCGTGCGAATCCCTACTAAAATAGTGGCTATTACTACACCTATCAACTAATTAGTAACAAATCCGTGTACAAGAGTGGAAAAAAGAATTGATATAAGAGTATTACTCTAAATGATTTAGACAACTGGAGAAATTGTAGATTAAGTTGACATCCACCAGCAGAGCAACTTTATAATAGAGGTTATTTTTCAAGCTTAAATTCCAACATTCAAACAAGGAAAAAAATTGATTATGACGCTATTTTTGTTGGTGGTAATATATTGATGCCTTTTTTAACCAAGAAAATGTTGTTACATTGGAAAAGAATTACTTAACAGATGTTTGTACAGAAGCCTCATGAATTTCCTCAACAGGAAAATTGTCTGTATTTGGAACCAAATGACTATGATGTGTCCTTTATAGTTTGTTTGTAGACTAAATGAAATTAAGGTTGAAAAATAAATTAAATTATGTGTTACTTGACTCTGATTGATTGATTGTCGTTCGGTAAATATATTCGATAAGATTGTCGGTTTGAATTAATAAAATATATATATATATATATAAAAATCAAGATCATACTCGATAATATTTGATTCAATTAAATCTTGTTTAAATTTGATTTGATAAAAAATCAAATTAAATTTAAATACATTTTTAAAAAAAAAAAAATTAAAGAGGCTTGAGTTGTGTTTCGTGTCAACTCAAATCATTTATACTAATAATTGTGGGTGGAGTTAAGTAATGAAAGGTGACCAAATTCAATAAGGGAGAGATTTATATTGCACTCATATTTTATTTTTTATTAGCACAAGTAAAAAGAATACAACAGATATTTTACATACTGCCTCATCAAAAAAACCAGAAGCATCCTAGTGACTAGCTCCTGAAAAAACTGAGCTTCAGTCACAATATTCAATCAGAAGAAAGCAAAGAAAGGTAAAGAAGGAAAAAGGACAAATAAATAAAACAAGCATCCTATGTGTATGTACATTGCTGATGCTTGTTAAGAATGTAAGAGTGGCAATACCTAAAAATTTGATTACCACACATGAACAAAGTGTTCCTGAGAAAGAGCTGAAGCCATTCGGCCCGGAGGAGCTGCTCTTCTCGTTGAAGGCATGTAAGATCCTGATAAGTGAACTAGCTTTCTTGCTTGATCGACGTGCCATCGGTGAGTAAGGAATACAGGGACACCATTAGAGATGGGTTCTTTACTAAAATTGGAACCACATCTGCCCCATCATGATGCACAAAGCCAGCAACAATGAAACACAGTATTCTTTTGCAGCTCTTGAGTTGGAAGAGCTCAAAATCTTTATAATTATAGGTAAAGTTCCTGCACCGATAATGCCATTGCTCCATCAAGTTTTTCAGCAAGAGTTGCTAATACTGCTAGTGAATCTGTTATGAGATCTTCCCTTTCAGAAGATGTCAACAGATTAACCAGCAATAGGACTAATCCAGCTGCTAGCACCCTCCAATGGTTCTCAGGTACATAAGGAGACCCAAAATCGTGATCAATGCGTTCTTCTTTCCACGGTCTGTTCCATCCCTGAGCAAGTCCATTAGGCCTGGACAGCACCTGGAATTCTCCCTATCGTTTTTCGATACTCTTCAACTGAAGCAAGATAGAACAATGCACCGGCTGCATGCTGGCGAGCTTCTGGCTTTAACCCCCTTGCAAGACATCAACTATAAGGTCCAAACCTCCATTTTCAACTACTATTTTCTTACTTTTGGAGTACTTTGAGAGATTCAGCAATGCTGCCATTGCATTCTCTTGTGCTCCTGGATTGCTCGAACTAAGCAGATTCAAGAGAGGTGGGATTGCATCAGCTTCAACCAAACAAGACCTGTAAAAAATGCTTGTTTTGGTAAGCAGACGAATCTCGTAGGAAGCTTTGTTCTGCTCCTCATTTGTTCCAGCCACAAGCCTGCCAACAAGAAAAGTAGCAAGCAGTGTCATGGCCTGCTCAGCTGCCACACTACCCGCAACAGCTGATGACCTTTTAAGTCACGATTTTGCCCACCTGATTCAGCAAATAGGATTCCATCTTGATGACAATATTGCTTAATAAGTCGCTTCAATGCATGATTTGGAACCAGATCTACACAGATTAGCCTCTCACCTGTCTTGGGACAGGTGTGGTTACCAGACCTGAACCATTTCAGGATGGAAGACCGATCATATGTGTGCCCGGTTGATATTGTCACTGGATCTGCCATGATTTCCAGGGTGATTGGACACCTGAAATCATCAGGGTTCAAACACCTAATCATCTCAGTGCTACACCCTCCACCAGATTGTTGTAAAACACTATTCCTTACTCTGTCAACATCCGCAAAAAGAGTGCATCTGCAGTAGATCATGAATGCCATTAGACTACTGAGAAATGGCACATCCCTTTTCTCAGCAGCCCCACATTCTTGCCCTGTCTCACCTTCCAAGAGCTTGACTTCGTTGTTGCACTCATTCCAGCTCCTGATTCGCAAATGCTCAAGAACCCTTTTTAAATCACTGGATTCCGGAGCAATTCCGCCTTCAAACTGATCCATAATCCGAAGAACCCTTCTCATGGCTCTCCGATCATCCTTTTCCACTTCAAATCTTGCTTTTAATGCTTGTTTCCTTACGAACTCCCCCAATTCTTGAACTTCAACAGCAATATCCAATCCCGCCAAAAGCAGAACATCCAAAGCCACCGTGATAGCTCTCATCAGCTCGCGAAAATGAGTCGATACTTTTTCCGATTTCACCAGCATCCATAACCTGGCATCATCTCTCGTACAGTCTTCCAACAGGAAATGAACCTTTTGGAAGATGAAATGGAGCTCAGACAAGCACAAAACCGTGGAATCTTCAAATTTTGAATTCCCATTTCGCATTTCTTCAAGAAAAACAACAAGAGTTCCGATCAAATGGATCGAGTTTCTTGCATTTTTCTTGTTTGTGAAGAAGGTCCTTGATTTGAACCCACATATTGATGGCCTAGGCTAATCAAAGAAGTGAGAAGGCTACAAAAAGACACTGATTCACAGGGACGAATGGCCGGAAAATTCAAAATCCGGCGGGTGAATTCGTTGGACTTATTTATCATTGAGCAACAAATATCAAGATTCTCAAGTAAAACCGAAAAAGAAAAAGTATGAAATTTCAAGAAACTATACAAGAAAGTTTTTGAACTGTGAAACTTTTTTGTGTGCTAAAAACTATACAAGAAACAAAGAGATAAGTCTATGTACTAACTTTTTGAACTCTGAGACTTTCTTGTGTGACAATTGATGTCTTGTTCTTATGGCAGTTGGCTATATATATAGGTTGGCCGTTCAAAACTGTAGCTCGGGAACGTTGTAGCATGTGGTGCGTTGACTATGATGAAGGGTAGAAAGAATGAGACGTGGCGTTACGAGATGTGCGGAGTAATGGGATTTTCAAAAAAAGGCGGCTTCGTGGAAAATTTGTTAGCTAATCAAATTTGACACGTAGTGCGAGTATTATGGGCAGACTCGTGGTGGGAGGGGAAGGGATGCATGAAGGAACGTGCAGCCGACATGGTGTTTGACATTACTAGGTATTGGATCAAGTGTTGGCTCTGTAATATTTAAGGCACCATAACGTATTCATTTTGTTTATTATTTATTATATTTAAATTATTGTGAAAAATTCGATGTATATTTTATTTTTTTTTTAACTTCATCCATTAAACTTTAAATAACATGCAACGGAATGGGTTCAAATATGAATTCCCAATTCACTTAATTTATGATGAGTTCAATTGTTCAAACATATTGAATGTGTTTTAAATTTTTATTTTTAAACTCGTTTCGTCATGAACTCGTCTCGTTTAATTTTTTAAAAAAATTTATTATATATATATGTGTGTGTGTTATTATTTTATTAAAAAATAATTTTAAAATTTTTAATGGTATTATTGTTAAAAAATTTAAAATATATTTTTTAAAATTATTAAATAATTTAACAAATCTAATCCGTCGGGTAGATTCGAACAATTCAATTTGAGTCTCAAAAATTTGAAGAGAATGCATATCACATTTCACTAAACCTACCCTAAACCCGCCTCAGTTATCATCCCTAAATTTAATTTAGATGATTGCGCGCATCACAATTGACCTAATTGAATGGAAAATATCTGTTAATTCTAATTAGCCTACTTAACCCAAGTTCAACAAATAATTAATGGAACAAATGAATCAAATTCTTGAATAGATTTCATCTATCAAGGAAATGAAATATTAGAATCCCTTAATTATCTCTTACAAATCAAAAATTGCAGCAACATCTTCCAATTCATATCATTATTGAGATATGAAACTGAATTTCCTCAAGAATTAATATGAAATCAAACCTTAAAAAAGGAGAGAAAGGGAGGAAACCCCAGAAAGAAAACATGAACATGAATGATTGTTGCTAAGAAAGAGAGTTCTAGTTTCAAGAAACCTCACCATTTTTTCTCTTAAGGTTGAATTAACAAAAAATTATATACAAATTGAAGTTCCTAAATGAATTTAATCATTAATGAAACAAAAAGTCAATGGCTGGTGTTCCAAAATCAAGTCACTAAAAACTCTCTTAAAATATTTATGTTTTTTCATATCTCAATCCATAGGATATTTGTGTTTGGATTCGTATTGAGGCAGTTTCAATCAATTTATTATTCAAGATTTTGATGATTAACCATATGCTATATGGGCTTTATTTTTCCATATACATACGAGGTTCTTGAGTTAGAAATGGATGAATGATGCTGGGCTTGACAAAATCCCATGATGATGCTTATAGCATTTATTATGATGTAAAATACGATATAAAAATATAAAATTCGAACATAAAAATTTAACCTTATCATAATTTTTCCTAATTAAAGGAAATAATAATGAAGGACGCGGTAGCAATATATAATCAAGGCCATAAGTTGATGAAGATGAGTGGATTATTAATAACAAAATTTTAATGCAAATTATTTCTTGATCATAGTTAATTGAGGGTATGTTTGTGATAACGACGTGCGTATTTTTAAATTTTTAACAGCACTTCAATCACGTGGAAGAGGTGGATCGGGTTTTTATGTCACACAAAAACCTAGACATGAAATTAATTGAAAAGAGGTGCACAATTATGGCGAAGGAACATAGAAACCATATTGCGATATTTTTGTATGATAATTCTATATGATCTTTTTTTTTTATTTTAAATTTGTGATATCTCTCAAATAAGCAAGATAAATACATAATTATATGTTATAGTATATTTATGCTTTGTTAGACTCCCTCGTCCCGTAAACATAGGTCTAGTTTAAATGAAAATTGAAAAAATAAAAATAAAAATAATTATTTTTAAAAGTAAGGTTGATAGTAAATGGATGTCACATTATTACTTTTCATTATGAGTGTAGTTTTAAGGAGAGAAATTTTTATTAAAAAATTAACAATAGTTGAGAATTAACGATGCCCATCATCATTTTAATTATAAAAATTTTTTGTTTAAAAGAAAAAATATTTTAAAAATAAAACCTTATTTAGAATGTGTCATTTAAAAAAAATAAAAAAAATAATTTAAGTCTCAAGAAGGATTAATTAACTAAGAAAGAAGTCATCTTTGTGAATGGGCCCAATCATCATACTTGTTACTGGGCCTAGTATCCTAGAAGACCAAGGTCATGCAAATTTGCTCTTTAATTTTGGGCTCATAAGGAGTTGGCCGAAGCCCAATAGTTGGCCTCAATGTTTGTAGGCAGAATTAGGAATTGTCAATGAACGAACAATCTTAGACTATCTTAATATGATTGTCTTAACCGTCAAGCTAAAAACATTATTAATTACATCGAGGAGCCAGAAAATGGATAGCGGAAGGCGATAATTTATTTTTTTATTAAAAATAATAAATAAAAAATATTTTTTATTATTTAAGGAGATGAATTTTTAAATTTTAATAATTTTATATATAAAAATCTATACAAATTAAAAAAAAAAATAGAGTTGAGGGGTCGACAATCGCCGCCCGCCCTACTTATAATGTTGTCTATTGTATCTCTTTTTTACAAAAATGTTTATTGTACTTTGATTAATATGTCTATACGGTGAGAGAGGGAAGATCGAATTGATGGTTTACAAGTTTATTTTAAATATTTTAATTGAAATCATGAAAAAATTGACATCAAATCTAGTCTATGATAATCCAAAATTTGAGCTTAATGGTAATAAAATTTCTCCCTTTCATCTTTCTAAATATACTCCACTATAGTAATGAACCACCCAAAAATTTAGATTTGGAAAATTATATTCCAAGCCTAATAAAGATAAAATTACACTTATTCCATATTCTGTCGTCTTCTTTCAACATTAAATTGCAAGTTAAGTTCAATTGCCATATAAAAAGTTTTGGTACGATCAAATTTGTTATGATTTTAATATCTAAATATGAGTGGCTTAATGATTTTGTCATGGACAGAGGGGATTGCTTGGATGAACAAATAATGGGTATACAGATTGAAAGACAAAGGATCACCAATTCACCATCCCATGTTTCCCACACTTCTTCAAGAACAGTATTAGTATAATCACTTAATCTGCATAATTAATATTAAGGTGGCTGCATGCAGATTGCAGAGTATAATTTTAATGTTAAAATCATCGAATGAGATGTCTGCCAATCTTCAAAAGATATCTCTGCCCCATGCACTAAAAGGGCACGCACCAATTTCTACTAAAGAGACAAACAAGAAGATTATGTACCACACTTTGGCATTTCATGGAATCTTTGCATGTTTAATTTATTCAACTAAAGCAAGCCCTTCATAATTTAATTATTCTCCCACCTTTTAGGCACTTTACAAGCTTGGCAAACTTGAGTACATATGATTGGTTTTTGACTATTTTCATATTTTGTGTCTAATTTTTCAATTTATTTTTAAAAGAATAAATAGAGAATAATTTATTGAAAAATATGATATATTAAGGAGAAAATATTAAAAAACGTAATACGTATTTGGACGTATTTTAAAAATAAATTGAAATTGAAATTAATTTGATGAATTACGAGCAAACCCAAAATTTCTATATTTTTTGTCGGCCTTTCTTCCATAATTGTGTAGAACACAAAGATAGTACGGCTTAACTGTGTAACGAGCACTATATAATGCAAAAAGATGATTGAAACCTAAAATGACATAAAGTTTTCTGTAAAACCTAAAACCGCGTGTATTGTGTATTATTGCGTTCAATTATAGACACAAAGGACAAATTATGCATTAGTTTTTGGTACCAAATTGGTCCAGTTGGGCAGCGGTTGCTCCCATAGTCTTACCAAATAACAGCTGTTTGAGAAACAGACAAATGAAACGGAGATTGAAGTGAATGGTGATGAGCCAATAATGCCTTGAAGAGCCTACATGATTTCGGGGGTCCGTTTTTGCTTTTCAGCCAACTTTGATTGACTCGACACAAATAATGACCAAGAAACAGTGTCTGATGATGTATGAACATAAATTATTAGTACATTGTCTTCTGTGCACACGGAATCTGAGTTTTGAGTTTTAGTTGAAAGTGAAAAAATTTTAAACATTACATTTATAATTAAACATATCACATGATTTATATTAATGCCATATTTGAGATGTTAATCTTTTCCTTAGCTCTTATTTAGTCAAAATTTTACAATATTATGGGCCAGTGCCATATCTAAGAAAACTACATTGAGAAAGATTCTTACTACAGTTGTTTTTGTATAATCCCCCTACAAGATTAAGTGACTGTTCTTACTAACCTGGTCCTCCATCAAGAAAGCTGGAACAGCAGGCTCTCCAAACATGTCATACTCAATTAATGCACATGAAATTCTAACTACTGTCTAAGGATCTAACATCACAAATCAGATGGGATTCTTGGAAAGATACAGCCAGCTTGCAACAACTAAGCATAAATTCAAGGTTCTTCCTTACAAATAAATACCTCAATATTCCACAACATTTCCTTCATTACAACTCCTGAATTAACTGTAAGCATGGCAATTTTCCATTACGAGTTCTTCTTCTCAAGTCTCCTAATTTTCTGCAAGATAGTGGAGGTGTACCCGCGTGGCCCTGTTTATGCCCCTCCAGATGTCGAAATACTAACAGATCGTTTCAGTCGAGTATCGGTTAATAAGAGTTACGATGTGTCCTTTGGAGGCTCTAATATTCATGTGACAAATAATGGGACCAGTGCTGATCTAAGTTTGGACAAATCCTCAGGTAACATGAAAATTCAGTGGCAAATATATTTTACCTTGATTTTGTAGGACAAAATGTAAGCATTTCTATTCTTTGGCGTTTTGTAGGATCAGGATTGGTGTCAAAGAACAAATATTACTATGGATTTTTCAATGCTGCCATAAAGCTGCCTGCTGGTTTTACATCAGGAGTTGTGGTAGCATACTATGTAAGTCTTTTGCATCCCATGTTATGTCTCAAAACAATACTGTATGAACCCAAAAGGCCATTTTGTGGTTTAGAAATTCTTAACCAAACATCAATGTACTTTCGCTCATAAGGTTTGATGGCAGTGCCTTCACTGCTCTGGCCCTACTCTCCGTTTTCTTGCTCTAACGCGTTCTTAAACAACATTTTGTGATGCTTTCCTTTTCATCAAAACTTGTCAATGTACATTTATTTCAGTTGTCCAATGCGGATTCTTCCCTCACAACCATGATGAGATAGATATTGAACTGCTCGGTCATGAGAAGAGAAGGGATTGGTCCTGCAGACCAACATATATGGCAATGGAAGTGTAAGCACTGGAAGGGAAGAGAAGTTTTACCTTTGGTTTGATCCCACAGAAAGTTTCCATGACTACAGCATTCTCTGGAACAATCATCACATAGTGTAAGCTCACCAAGTTCTTGAACTTATTGCCTACTTTTGAACAACATCGTGCATTTATCTTCCTACAGTTTGGCTTTCAACATTTTTGAAATTGCTAAATGGAAA